>QHHJ01000032.1:0-114605 GCA_004367495.1 Fusarium scirpi | reverse complement strand
AAAAAAAAAAAAAAAAAAACAAGTGTGGTCAAAGAGAAAAAAAAAAAGAGGAGTGAGTTGGGGGATTGCCTGCGAGAATCGGTGGGCCAGGATATTTCTAAGGTCACACGTGACATGAATCGTGGGGAATAACAGGGGTATCTAGAGCGTGTGGATCGTCTTGATAATGGTTCACTACTCACCTAGTCGAACAAACAAGCCCCATTTGTTTTCTCATTTCCTTTGGCGGCTCTACGGTAGATGAATTTGATCAATTCCCGGTTGTGAAATCTTGAGACTTGAATGTTGGTAACGACAAGGGCATATATACAAGATTAGTGCGGTGTACTATTGCCGGGCGAGGCGACTCACCATGCGGGCTGTGGCCTGTTGGCCACAGTTAACATGTTTTTTTTTCTTCCTCTCTGAAATATATCTACCTAAACTTAATCACAACGTCTACGGTTCAAATTTCGTAGGGGCCTCCCTTTTCCTCATTTTTGTATTTATGTCCCATCACTTCTCATCTTCCATACCTTTCATGATGATGGCCGCCAACCTAGCTGTCATTACATGTAGTCATATCGTGCCCTTCAGTTCTGGTAAATGGCAAAAGATTTACAGATGGAAGTCGAACAGGATCGTCTGGATATTTAAAGTTCAGCGCAATAAAGTTGAAGAAAAAAAGGAGCATGTTAAATGTGGCCAACAGACCACAGCGCATGGTGAGGTGCCGTGGCTGGGCAACAGTGGAGGAAATATTTCAGTATATATCCTTTACCTCTACCTGTAGGCAGGGCAAAAGAAGGCCTCGTGTAAGCATTGAATTTATACAGCTTGAAAAATGAATTCATGACAGAGACCTTGTCCCGATCGCATCTCCTTGTAATGTGACATTCATGTGAAAAAAGAAACGCACGTACGGATTCGAACACGGCCGTCGATGTATGCTTCAAGATAGAGGTTAGTACAAGTCCGAAAAATTAGACACACAGGTGATTCGCTGTAGCCACTAGGCCACAACGACGCATGACAGGACGCCTTGGCCGGCGACAGTGGTGGAAATAGTACAGTATATGTAGCTCTACACTCCGCTACAATGGGAGACTGGACTCTGAGAGATCACACATATGGAATTCAACAAAGGCCCCATGTTGAGATCCTCTCGTCTAACAATAGTGATGCCAGTTGCTTTGCATTATGTGCCTTACTCGCTATTGGCCCCCGTTCCCTCTTATCAGAACATAAAGAGAGAATGTTGGAAGCCGGACCTAAAATTTGTAGGTGACATCCAACCAGATAGAGACAGTTTCACCGCGATCATCAGAACGCGACATACTGGATCGGTACGGAGTAGATGCAACGAACGATGATATTTCTGAAATAGGGTATATTTCAAACCCATATGAGACACTAAGAAAGAGATGTCTACATCATGACCATCCAGCTACGAGAAACACCCATGGTAGAGCCACGGATCAACAGCAAATCACGCAAGGTCCTCACTTGCCCAGTTCTTCGTAGCAGATCCAACTATCCTTTTTCCATCCGTAGACATCCTGTATCACCGCCTAGTACACATCATTGGCATATTTCTCGCACTCTTCCTTAGTAACGCCGCATCTCTGCATATTCTCTTCACTGGCGCACCAAAAAGATGGCTAGAGCCTAGTCAGTATCGTTGATATACTCCCTAATGAGTGTCACTTACTCCCCAAGTACAAGGATTGGAGCCGAGGAGCGGTATCTGATGACGATTTAGCGGTGTGTCACTCGGATGCCAAGCTACCAACTTACGACGACTTCGGGCAATGAAGCATGAACTGGATTGTTTGCCGAGAGGCAGACCAGGGTAAATAGCGCAGAGAGCGAGATGGGACCACGCATATTGGCGTTTTTGATAGTAATGTCGTTAGATTTTGGTAGTGTGGGTCGGTTTATCGTTGAAGATGTTGCAAGAGCCTCCACTGCTATTTATATGCCCCCAGCTCCACTTCGAGGCGAGAGACGATGAGGGGTTCGCCAGGCTACGGTAATGCTGGGGAATAACTATCTCGACATTTCTTGGCATCGCAACCAGTCACATTAAGAGGTCACCGAGGTGAAGCTATCGTGAAATAGATATCTGTTCTTCGAGTTAGTAGCATTCTACTAAAGCAATAAGTTTCACCATGGCCATCCACAAGAGTCACATAATGCCGTTTTCTAATCTGGATATTAAACACAGTGATTCAGCCGCTTACGGGCCGCATTGCTGACGGATGATGACAGATGATGACAGTGAAGCTAAACAAAGGCCGCTCTTGCCGCAACTTCCCGCATCTCCGGATATCTGATCCAGCATAAATACCATAATTTCAACAAGCACAGTTTCAAAGTATCTAGACATCCTCTTCTCCCCCTTCAAGAACCTGAACCTGCTACCTTCCATATACCCACAATGGCTGAACAAAGACCTCCTTTCCCACCTTTCACCCGTGAGTCGGCACAGGTCAAGGTGAAGGCCGCGCAAGATGGATGGAACACCCAGTAAGAGATCTTGTCTCTGGAAGAAAGAATTTAGCTGACAGCCCGGCGAAAGAGATCCATCCAAAGTCAAAATGGCCTACACTCCCGACTCTATCTGGCGAAACCGCGATACCTTTATCAAAGGCCGTGATGCGATTGAGAAGCTTCTAACTGATAAGTGGAATCGCGAGCATGAGTACAAACTGCGAAAGGAACTCTTTGCTTTCGATAATGATAAGGTGAGCTGGCCTTAGGGTTCTAACAGCCCTCGTCTCTGTATCTCATGCTAACTCTTGAAACAGATTGCTGTGCAGTTTTGGTATGAATTTCACGATGACAACGGTCAGTGGTGGCGATGCTACGGACTTGAGGACTGGACATTTGATGCCAATGGCTTGATGAAGAAGAGACATATGAGTGGAAACAATGTCAAGATTACTGAGGAGGAGAGATGGTTCAAGGATGGTGTGGATGTCAACACTGTTGAGATTGGACCAGAGCATTGGTAGGATGCCCGTTCTCAAGAAGTTGAGACTTGGGGAGTAGGCTGACTACCTACCTATCTATGCCTTCATCCCCACAGGACCGACAAATACAAAATCCATTAGACTAATTAGCGGATATCTAATCAGAATTGAGATGATCTGTGAATTTCTGCGCTTTTCCCGTTGTAACGTTGGATTTGTTCTGATACAGAGCACGGACGCCTCCATCGTGCCATCTATTAACTCCCTCGGCAGCAATTCCGAATCATAGTATTCAAGACAAATAGGTTTCTTGTAGATAGTTTGATTCACTGAAAGGAAGTAACACTTTTAATGAAGGACTAAACAGCCATCCAATAGTTGCAGACAATCGTCCTTCCTCCATGTTTCACGGGCCGGACAGGGGTTGAGGGATGAAACAGAGGATCGGAACAGGGTCTCGCATAGACGATCTTGAAACACACTTAAACACAAGACCATCATTCGACCTGCATTTTATGCGCATATAACATCAACTTGACCCTTTCAACATTTTATCCGCCAGTCTCGAGAAATACCGCTAGAACGAAATTATTACCATCACCACAATGAGAAAACCTACTGCCGCCCAGTTGGCCCTTTTGATGGCCTCAGTCGCCAGGGCTGCTGAATCGACATGTGCCGTATGTGGACTATTCGCGGTTGAATTTTACATGCTAATAGGGTGGTAGATCGACTGTTTCCAGGGTCTTATCACAAATGGTCCTCCTGAGGGCTGTAAGGAAGCCACGAACTACATGTGCTTCTGCACAATGCCTACGCTCCAGGAGAACTTTTCAAAGTGCGCCGACACGAGCTGCAGCAAAGAGAAGGATGCTGCTATGGGCTGGGCAAATGACCTTTGTGCTAGTAAGTTTAGCGCTCCAGATATGATGAATCACGCTGACAGATATCAGAACTCGGAAAGCCTATTGATCTTGGATCCGGCGACGATGCTCCCAAGACCGATGCCACTACTGCAGTTGAAGCGCCTGCCACTACAGTCAGCGAGGTGAAGCCGACCACCGAGGCTGAGAAGTCTACCACGGAAGCTGCGCAAACTACTGCAACCGACGCGGAAAAGACTGAGTCCAAGGTCGAAGAAACTTCAGACGTCGAGACCTCAGAAGTCGAGACTTCTGCCCCATCCGAGACCTCTGAGGCGCCTGAAGCTTCGGAGACTTCCGGCGAGACTTCCGAGACTTGTACCACCGAAACAACCATGACCAAGACCGAGACCACATTCGCCAGCGAGGCAACAGCCGCTACGACCGATAGCAATGGATCTGTCGGTACTGTTACTGGAAGTGGCGAGGCTGCAACTGCATCTGCGTCTTCAGATGCCGACGTCAACGCTGGATCTATTGCAGCTCCCAATTTCTTCGCTGCGGCTGGTATCGTTGCTGCCGTTTGGCAATTGCTGTAAAATTACGCATATTGAAGGATCGGTACTACGCGAAGGATTTGTCGCTGGTAAATTGGTATTTCTACAGACAATTAATTTCGAGGCGCCAGGTTGAAACGTCCCATGTATGGCATTGACAAAGGAATGTCTGTGCTACGCTTCATGATTGGCTGGTCCGTCATCCAATCTTGTTTCATCTATAGAAACAGAACACGACCGTACAAGGGGTATTTTCAGCTGGAATGAGCAATTGAGAGAAGGAGGGAATTGATTGGAGTTTGGCGATAGAGCATAGACTGCTGATTTAATTGAGGTGTTGCTTGCTGGTACTGCTATTTTTGAAACACATTACGGGGTTCGTTTTCATGCATGTCGATCACCCGTTTTTTACGGGGCTGATGTGATATGATGGTGTTTCAGCTTGTGTTTCCCCAAATTACACACGTGAGATGGAACGTTCCAACAGGTCGCCCAAGTCTGCGAAGCGACCACGAACTTCTACAGCTGAAATGATCTTCCCGAATTTATACATCACGAGAGCTTGAATTGCCCGAGCTGAATAATAGCCGTGTATTCTTCCATCACCTAGATAACCCTAAACCAAGTACAAATAACACTGAAGACAAAACCTTACAGACAAATTCCGGGGCAATCAGCTCCACCCTTCTTAGGATTGCAAGAATCCTTAGGATCATCATAACAGTACAGCCCCTTGGGACATTTCTTTCCGGTAAAACCGCCACAGCTCGGCGGCTTGGTAGGTGCACAAATACCAGGCTTATCACAAGCCATGCCGCAATCGCCAGGTGTTCGAGGGTCGTCAACACACTTGGTGTGCTTCCTGCAGGGCGGTGGGGGCTTCGTGCGGAAGCCGCCGCAGGTTTGGTACTCGTTCTTGAAGTAGCAAGTGCCGGGGCACTTGTTGATGTTTTTGCAATTGGCGAGAGTAGGCTTGCAGACGCTGTCTTTGGAGCAGGGTGCCATCTTTTTGCCGCATTCCTGGCCGGTAGATTGGGAGGCTGCGGCTGCGAGGCCGATGGTAGCAGCGAAGAGGATATTCTGGAACAACATTTTGAGTCTGGTATTGGAAGTGATGAGTTGAGTTGAGCTGTGATGAGCCAAGATTTGCGGGGGAGAAGGCCTGGTATAAATATCGGATCTCGGTCAGCTTAATCAATCTGAATCCGGCTGAAAGTGAAGTGCACCTAGTAGGTAGGACGGAATATGCACCGCCGTTCCAATAACGCTAGCCCACGAGGCGAGCTCGACGCCACCTCGTATTAACCATAAGTTCAGACTTTCAATAGTGACAAGCCCAATGACGCAGAGTGCTCATCACCTTACACAAGAATGCCTCAGCTGAAAAAAGGAACATATCCATGCCATCTTCCAATTATAGGTAGAGTTCAATGTTTCAGGGGAAAGAACCGCCTTAGCCTTCCCGCAAACGGCGCTATATCTGCCTAGCCCATTCCAGACCAGCCTTGGTGTGTCTTGTCACTGTCATGATTTGTATGATCCAATTATGATGTGGCATAAAGATTCTGCTACTATCGGAAGGAATGTGGACGTGGCTTTCTCGTGAGCTGTCACGTTGCGACGGCATTATCAGCTGGGAATAGCTAAAAGCCACATCTTTCCAAATTTAGAAGAGTCATTGAGCAATCTGGGTTTTTGTTTTCTCAATTGGGAATTCAACGTGAAGCCGAACTATTGATAATTAGCCTTGACATTCCTGAGGCGTTCGATAGTGTCGAGTTTCCCGCCATCGCCCGTCCGATCCCCAGCTCTCAACAGATAGTCTTGATCTGCTGATTTACACCATAAATTAAGGTTACCAGCTGAACCATTCAAAGAGCGGCGCTTATCAAATTGAAACAGACTATCGAAAGTAAGAAAGAGTTTGAAGCAACGACAGAGTGACATTGTATCGATAACTCACTACACCGTTTAACACAATTTATGATAGCCATAGCAGCATGTGGCCTTGATGCGAATGTTCTATGGTCATGGGTACCTACCTAGGTACCTAGGTAGAGGTAGGTAGACAATTCCTGGAGCGATGCTCCTTCCACTTTTAGACATGTCAGGGAAAAGAAGTACAAGCTTCGATACAGCTTGTCTTGCAGACCGATGATCTGTATCTTCCCTTGAAACCGAAGTTACTCTAAGCCATGTATTATACATTTTGAGACATTTCCCAACTTCATCTCGACTTCAGTCACTGAACATGTTGATTAGTCACTATTGAACGACCCGAAATAGCATAGCAGATCTAGCTTTTGTACGCAGGCAGGAGTCGGTCTCAATCGTAGCTGTCTGCTTGTATCTGGTCTTTGAAATCTTATAGACGGGCGATACCTGCTCTCTTCAACCCTCGTCACAACCTTGCCCATAGATTTACTCATCAAATATCATTTTCATAAATTCCATACCGTCAGATAAGGTTTCTGAAGATATTTACACTTTCCGCAGGGCATTTTGACTCCTTTGCCCACACATGACCTTTTCTTTTCTGCCTTGCTCTCACATAAGGTTTAGGCCGGCTACATATAAATTCCATACAATTTCGACCCTACCCCTCGATGGGGAAATTGGATTACGCAAACAAGTTTTGAGAGTATTCTGCAAACCTTAAAGGTTTTAGGGATACCGGCATCGCACCAAGTACGGATGGGATGCCTCTTTGCTGCAGCGTCCAGGCCTCCCACTCGCATGGCATAATGTAAGAAGCTGAGCCAACGGTCAAGTTACTTACATCTGACTTCAAACTACAGTAGTACAATTTCCTTGTCAGCCACCAGCAGCCTGGAGAAGCATACCGTATTGGCAGAACACAGCGTTTGATCCAGAACTACAACCCCAACTGCAACTCTGTCACAGAGATGGTGATCGTGGATGCTCGCTACAGTCGAGGCGATGGTGACCTGTAGTTTATCTTAGATACTATCATGGCTAGGAATATTCCGACTACACATAGGAATGCAAGACGAATTCGTAGTGGTGTTCCTCGCCAGCCGGTCATGACCACCACCTTTACAACAAGGCAACTGTAGGTACTGATGGATATCTGTATAATTCGAACATAAAAGGCATCTGTTTCTATCCCTTGGACTTCCGTTTAGCTAGGCAACTAGAGATGCAGGGTCCGCACAGCCGGAGTATCAAAGAGATATGGAAAAGCGAGAGGAATGATATTATTGACTCCAACAAGCTCGGCAAGAGACGATATTAGCTACAACTTAGATACGAACCTGGCTTGGTAGATCAACAGACACAACAAAGATAAAGATGATTGGATTTGGTAACGCATAAACTTTTAGATAGAGGCCGGTTGCAGTAGGGTCCTGCCCAACACAGGCTAACATTAAACCGTGACAAGACATAAATTTCTCTATACTGGGAACGATCGACATCAAATTACTTGGTAGACACAGTGTTGAGCTCGTTGAAGGACTGCTCAGCAGCCATGGGATCCTTGAAGTCGAGGAGAACGGCCGGGTCAAAAACGCAAAAGACCAGAATAGCGACAGCAATGCAAACACCATCAAGACCAATAAAGTATCCTTCCGTCTTGAGCAAGTGTCCATCCCAACCCTCAAGAAGCTCGACCGTTCGGTAGATACATCGGATGTAGACGAAGACGACGGAAACGACGGTGGCGTAGATACAGAAACTCTGACCCTTTGCGAGGGTAAGCCCGCGGGTCCGTTTGATGAAGATGGCAAAGAGAGTGCAGAAGATGGTCATGAAGACGAGTTGAAAGATGATACCGGCGACCATCAGTCTGGTACCCGGCTTGGTGTCCTTGCCCTTATTGGCGGCGCCCGCAGCTAGACCACCACCACCAGCTTGGATGAGCAGAGCGACAACATCGACAACGAGGAAGACCCAGAGGTAGAGTTTAGGTCGAATGACCGAGTACTGGGAGCCGATGGATTTGATGAGGTATCCAAGAGTGACGTAGATCGCAGCAGCGACAAAGATTGGGCCGACCACGAGGGTAGTGATTTGCAGAAGAAAGGCGATCTTGTTGTAGGGACATTTGTTGGACCAGGTACGACCAATCCATCCGACCAGCTCGACGTACGACGCAATTGCCAGCAGGTAGGACGTGGCTTTGCGCTTTTGGAACGAGCGGACAATGTGGTAGATACCGGTGCCGGCAAAGATAAGATCAAAGACGATGCCTGCTGCGATGCTGGGGACGTATCCGTAGGCGTTCTGTAGACCTGGGATGAGCTCTTTGCAGCCGTTGAGGAGGTCGCCTCGAGCGTAACTTCCGTCTGCTATCGACATTCTTGGTTGGATGAGATTCTTGATGGGAGAGAAGAGAAAGAAGCGGATTGAAGCTGGTGAAGAGGGACTGCGAGGTCGGAATGAAAGTTAGGAACACAAGTACACAGCGAAAGGTGGGAGAATTCGCAACAGACCCTGGAACCAACAAGTCGCTCACTTCGCCTGTAGAAATTGTGTTGGGTTGGTTGCAGACCAGACAAACAATCCTGGTACTCTCGGCGGTCTTTGAGTCAGTTGTCGATCGTGTAACCTTTTCCGCCTTCCGCGTTGTGTTGGCCAAGTATGAACAAGCATAGACCCAGTACAATACCTTTCTTCTTTTTCTACTCCGTAGCAAGATTGACATTGATTCAGACAAGGATTCTCTTTTAGGGGTGAGACGCTAGATCTTACGGGGTGGGAATAAAGTGTGGAGAGGAGAGGACCCTGGACAGTGACACGCACAGATAATGGAACCTGTGACATTCGGTGCTAAGCCCCTTCAAATTATTTTCGGGCAATAACTCCACGGTCTGTGAGACGAGTGCCACCTATCAACCAACTAGTGAGACATTTGTGGAATAAAAAAGTGGTCAAAACTGCATCGTCGTGGCGGTGTCTCGCCAACAGCCTTACACTGCCTTGTCCATGTTATACTTTGTTCTATCTGGACCCTGCTCTACTTTATGCATTTACCAACCCTGAACCTCCTCCACCGACACCTTCAACCCATCTCGCGGCTTGGCAACAATCCCATCCGTCAGATTCTTCACCTCGTAGTCCTTGTCAATGTCAAACCTGTACCGTCCTACCAAAGCGCACGTAAGGGCCATGAGTTCAGCCAACGAGAACTTTTGCCCGATACAACTCCGAGGTCCGTGGAGGAATGTCAGATTTGCGTAGTTGTTTTTTGCGCCGCCAGAATTGGCTTGTCCAGGCGCCATCCATCGCTCAGGGTTGAACTCGTCTGCGTCGGGACCCCAGGACTCGGCCGCACGATTGATGGCCCATGGGCAGAGGATAACCATTGTTCCTTTGGGAATAAATGTGCCTAGGATGCTTGTGTCTTTGAGAGCGTCGCGGACGGTGAAGGGGATGGGTGCGTAGAGGCGTAGTGATTCTTGACAAACGGCGTGGAGATAGGATAGACTGTCAAGCTTTTTGGCGTCCACATCATCAGCGAGACCGTCAACGTTCTGGCGAATCTCTTCCCTTAGACGATCTTGGATGCTATGGTTCTTGGCCAACAAGAAAATTGTCCAAGTGAGCGCCGCAGCACTTGTCTCATGTCCAGCCGCCAAAAAGGTCATCATAGTATCAACAAGACCCTCATCTGTAAAGTGACCAGATTCAAGTGCTGTAGAAATGATATCAGGCGACAGCTTCTCCTTAGCAGCCATCTGGACCTTCTTAGCATTGATGAGATTCTGGGAAGTGTTCCTCGCAGCCTTTGACGCCGCCAAAACGCCCATATTTCTCTGGAAGGGCAAGTAATCTGTGATGATGGACGGAAGAACGAGTTGCAGCACAGTCAAGAGCTTAGCACCGCGACTCTGTTTGACCATTGATCCATACATCTTCATCGTGTCTTCGATGCTAGGGTCAGAGAGGGACTTGAATTCGTGACCCATGCCTGCGGACCCGATGATATCCAGGGAAGCACGACTTGCCCAGTCTGCGATGTCGATTTGTGATCTCGATACTTCTGACATCTCTTTCTCGATACCGTGAACCAGCTCTTGAGCTTTTGACCAGAACACGGGGTAGAGTTCTTTGATGTGGCGGAAGCTGAATGCTGGCATGAGATTCTTTCTTTGCATCTGGAATCGTTAGACAGGTCAACCTCAAGAGCGTAAGCCACATACCTTGTGTACATCTCCCTCAGAGAGTAAAAGTCCATATCCCAAGATCTTGCCCACCATGGCTCGGAGGAGATGGGGCTTCACATAGTCGTAGCTGTTCTGACCAAGGACTTCCTTGAGGCCTTCGGGGCTGGTGACAACGATTCTCTCTTGGTTAAAAAGATGTCTAGTATGGTCAGTCTTGGTCTGTTAAAGCTACCTGATTGACTCACTTGTATCTTATTAGTCCATTGTTTTCAATCGTCCTCATCCATCGCCTAAACGGCAAACCAGCAGGTTCACGAACCGACTCCGCCCAGTGACCATTAATAATACTGGCACTCTGCATTCATTAGCACTAACCTCCAAAAAGGAAGCATCTATTTCACGTACCTGTGGTTGCGGCAGATGCCTCAGCGGACTGAAGAACGTAGGATACAAGAAAACTGTGTATGCGGTCCACACGGCCAAGAAGCACAGCAGGTACTTTGCCATATAAAACGGTGCATTTCTGACCGAATAGTTTTGATCGACGATTATTTGGTAGTAAAGTGCAGCGGCAACGGCTGTAGCAGCCCAAGGTCGGTAATAGGATAAAGAAACAGCAATTGGTGCCATGGTTGTTGTGTGGATGAGGAATCGAGGGAATCTCACTGGGTTGGCCATTTTATGTGTGGTGCTACCCACTTAAGCTAAGCAGGGACCTCGTTTCATGCACTGCCACGCCATTGCATACGGTAATCATGTTTTCTTTTGTGCTATTTCGGTGATTCGATGCATGTGTGACAGGTATGTGATTAAATTCAATTCTCATCTACAACTAATCATCCAAATATCGCTTCTTGAATCGCAGCTTAACACCTACAGGCGGCATAACAGCCTCTGTAATCCATTGACTCTCCGGCCGTACGCCATTATGCTCTGGAAGAAGCTCAATATCATATTTCTTCAGAACGTGGTACAGGATCATCTTCATCTCGAAATCCACCAGAAAGCGTCCCGGACAGGCGTGCTTTCCATGGCCAAAAGGCAGATACGTAGAAGAAGTAGACACGAATGAAAGGGCTGCACCGTTTCCTTCGGTTCTCATTTGAGAGAATCTGAAAGGGTGGAATTTCTCAGGGTGTTCGTAGATGGTTGGATCGTTATGAACGGGATACGAGAGGATGGACATTGTTGAACCATTGGGGAGAGTTTGACCGTCTGGTGTTTTCACGCCATCTGGTGAAACGACCTTGCGAATCATGGCTCTGTTCCCAAACCCGTGTGTTCTCATAGACTCTCGTAGAACACTGTCTGTCTGAATCATTTTCGACACGGCAGCTTTGTCGAACACGCCTTTTTCACCAAGAACATTGGCCATTTCCTTTCGAATGACTTCGATGGTATTAAACTCCTCATTTGACGCAGCAATGTTGATCAACACGTTGCTAACAGCCACAGCAGTCTGATGAAAAGATGCGAGGTTCGCTAGGCAGAGTCTATCAGAGATTTGAGAGGGAGTGACTTGGTTACCATGTTTAATGATGGCGTATCTCATCATCATCTGCAGATTATCTGTTGGCTCCTCGCTCTTTTCATGAAGCTCAGGGTTCAGTAGCCGTTTTGTACGCTCCTCGTACATGGGTTGGATGTGTTTTTGAATTCTCCATCGTCTGTACCTTGTTGGGAGAGTGACGAGGAATCCGACCAGTGGCTTGAGGAGTGAAGGTGTGTATAACAAGAGACCAGAGTTCAGAATGAACAAGTCGGCAAAAGCAAGTGAGTCTTTCAAGTAAGCCTTGTCGCGGCCTGAGTATCAGTTAGTCGAATTCTACCAAGGGATCAGAGGACAGAACGTACAGAGAGGAAGACCAACAGTGAAACGGCTGGAGACTTGAGCTACTATCCATTTCATGGCCTCATAAACATCAACCTCGCCGTTGTTGTCAGATTTCAGATACTCAGGTACAGCATATTGCAGCTCATCATCCACATCAGAGGCGAGCATCTCAAGAAAGCGACCCATTTCCTTCTTGATGACAATGCTCTGCCACGGATCTTGGATGTAACTAGCATGACCAGAGTTCCAGTCTCCTTTGTCGATCTCACGGAATCCTTCAAAGGGACTGAGAACGGCATCTGGTTGTGATGCTGCCCACTGGGTGTGATGATGGGCTATATGGATCTCATCTTTGAACCCCATACTAGGAAGAACACAAGTTTTACCATCCTTGGTAAACTGAAATTGTTAGTAAAGTTCGTTATAGGGTAGCAGAACTTACTGTTTCGTATGCTTCGAGAAATAAATGACGGCAGTCTGTCAAATAGCGCCAGTAAAGTTTGAACGGTATGAACGATGAATCTTGTAGTCGTGGTATACTTGATGGAATCTTGGGAGAGCTTCTGTACTGAACAAGATAAACCACAGCCAAGAGAATGGCCACTAACACATAGCTTTCCATTCTGCTCGATGCTGAAGAATAGCTTCACAATGATTAATTCCCCAAAACCAAGTCCAGAGAAGGAGAATATCCCAAGACAAAGCTAGAGTACGTACCGTGAATCGTTGTGGGTACTGGTTTCGGGTCTCCACTGATGGATCTGCCTTAGTCGAAACACTCCATTTTTATCAGCCCCAATCATGACATCCGTTACAAATTTAGCAAAGCTACCAACAACCAACAACCAACAAAGGGACCGGGGATGGATTCCTTCTGTTCAAGCGCCCGCACGCCACAGCCGAAAGTCATACCGAATCATCCTTGTTGACGCCCCTACTCATCCTTATGCAAGACTTGGCTAGCTTGGACCCAGGGTAAGGGAAAGGGTGGCTTGGTTATGACAGACATGGGTTGAATTAGCAGGGGACCGTCTGTGCAGAGGTCGATTTCTCTGAATCACGGGTGGGAAAGGCCTGTGTATAGATAGCGAAGCAAATGCTTCACTCTAGGATCCAAGACTGAATCTCTACAGTACAGACAGCATAATCGCAATGGCCCAAGAAAAGACACAAGGTGTAAAGATCATCGTGGTAAGCTTAACACTTCCCTTTATCTACATACGCTAAATATCCTTAGGCTGGTCTACCACGAACTTCAACGACAAGTCTCAAGAAAGGCCTTGAAATTCTCGGTATCAACCCATGCTTCCACCTCGGTGATCCTCCAGCACCGATCTCCCGCGTCAAGGAGAGTGCACGCGTTCTAGCCATTCAAGATCGCAATGAGAGACTCAAGGCTCTCAGGAACCTCTACGATGGATTCGAGGCCGTCTTCGAGCCACCTGCTAGCACTCTCGTCGATGACATGCTGACGCTATACCCCGACGCCAAGGTAAGCAAACATTTTCACGCGTCGTGGATTCTGACTAACAATCATTAGGTCATTCTATCAGTCCGCAAAAATCCCCAGGTCTGGCTGGCTTCGTACTACGGATTGGGCATCGATCTGCGGTCCCCTTGGTATCGCATCCTCGGGTACTGGGTCCCTGGAGTAATCCACTCTAGCGATCTCATTGTCGCGTGGTCAAAGTTTTACACTGAAAAGTTTGGTCTGCAGCAAGTTCCCTGCGAGGACCTCTACTACAAGCATAACCAGTGGGTGCATGACATCGTGCCTGCTGGTCAGCTGCTTGAGTACCAGCCAAGCATGGGATGGGAACCCCTGGCCAAGTTTCTTGATAAGCCTGTTCCTATGGACCAGCCTTTTCCACGTGTAAATGAAGCAGCGTTTTTACGAAACGTTAAGAGGACTGCTATGGCTGTGGGATCAGTGGTGTGGTTGATTCTATTTGCCGGCTTGTACTTTGGTGGATGTTTTGCTTGGCGCAGGTACGCTTACCTGTTGGATCAGTGACTATAGCATGTTGAAAATAATAATATTTTGCTTTTGGATCTAAAACGAGACTGCGCCTCCAATGTACAACTGGCACTGCAGGTTTGCTGGGTTAGTCATAATGACCAGATCTTTATTCGAGACTGCGCACGATTCGAATACTACCCAAGACCCTGTTCGTTTGAATTTGTCAGACACAAGCATTGCAGGGATCCCCTGTTCTGCAGGGTCGATCCTTCGCGTATCTTAGCGCTTATTGAGGCTCCGTTGTGGATGAAACTGAATGGATACATCTCAACGGTGAGTACATTCATTTACGTTAGCATTGACATTTTCACACTGACCGCTGTACAGATGCTGTCCTGTGCTTTTGGAGATTCAGGTGACTTTTCAGGGCCTTTTCAGAGACTGCACGGTTACTTGGCAGTCATACAGATCATGAAGCATTTAGTCGAGCATTGAATACCTTCCAATGTGACCCGTCTTTCCTTGCCAGTTGCCACTCACCAAACCACCACCAACATGACGGTCCAAACTGCCCTCAACCTTGCGGTCATATCCCAGGCCCTGACTGTCTTTGCCCTCGGTTTTACCAGGCCCTCCAACCTTGCTCGTCCGGCCATTGCCTTGTCCGTCGCTTGGCTCACCTGGCTCTTCAATCAGGCTATCCACGATGCTTTGCAGAGCCGTCTTCATCTGGCTTTACTATCAACGGGCATGTGGATTCAATGTCTGAAAACATTTGATGATCTATGCCTCACCAAGTTATCCTTTGATGAGGAAGCCAAGAAGTCAACCCCTACGTCTTCTTCTCGCCTTCACTTTAGTGTCAGCAACCTCTGGAACATGCGTGGCGTCGGTACAAGCAAAGTGATCTCCGAAATTCCTTGTTGGTCTCACTCTCCTGCAAGGCTGTCTTCCGTTCCGTCCCGAGGCCAAGAGATGTTGAGGCATGTCAGAAACGCCACCATCAGTTACTTGATCCTCGATGTCTTTGCCTGCCAACCACCTCCAGACTTGGAGAATATGATGTCTCCCCGGACTGAACTCCTACTCTCCCGACTGGGAGAGGTTGGTGCAGAGGAAGCAATCTTCCGCTTCTTTGCTGTCTTTGGCTTTTGGCTAAACACCTTTTGTGTTATTCACCTCGTCAACAGTATCTTTTGTCTGTCCTATCTTATCTTGGGTTTCTACCCTGTCGAAATGCTACCTCCGATCTGGGGTCGACTGTCAGAGGCGTACACCATCCGACGCTTCTGGGGTAACTTCTGGCACCAGACTCTGCGACGTCATCTTACCAGTATAAGTGACTTTCTTGTCCACGGGATACTTCATATGCCTCGTGGATCTCTGACTGCTCGGTATTGCAAGCTTTTTATCAGCTTCTTCATTTCTGGGGCGCTGCATTATCCTGCTGATCGGGCCCTTGGCATTTCTGTTCAAGAGTCGAATGCTATTCCTTACTTTGTTATAATTGCCTTTGCTATAATGTGTGAAGACAGCGTGCAGCACATTTCCAAAGGATGGGGAAGTAAGAGGAGGAAGTATTTGGGTTATTTCTGGGTTGCTTTGTACATGTACTGGATGACTCCATCGTGGGGATATCCAGCTGCAAGAGTTGTACGACCACAAGATCAGCTGGTCTCGTACTCGGTGATTAGACATCTCAAAACTTGAAATAGTTAGTCGTAAATAGATGGCAGAGTAAAGATAAGGTATCATGATTCGTGTATTTTCTTTTTCTTTTGTAAACCAAGATCTAAACAATTCTAAACTGTAGGCTAACTATGCAAAATGGTATCCTAAGAGCGCCATAAACGAACAACCATATCCCTATCAACCCTCGCAACACCTCTGGCTTCGTTTCCAACTTCAGGTCCTCTTTCTGAGGTTTCTCCGTTACCGTCAACAAACCGCAGAGGTTCAACGTTGAAGTGCGCAAAAAACAAAACCACTGCTGACAAAATCTCCTGCTTGGCATAATTTCGTCCAGGGCACATAGCCACGCCACCTCCATAAGGAAAGTAATTTCCCGAGGCAATTCCACTAGATCCTTTCTTGATAAAACGCTCAGGCCAGAATTCTTCTGGTGGGTACGAAGCCGTTGACCACACTTCGGGCGCATTGTGGGCCAGATATGATGGGGCAAGGATAAGATTACCCTGCTTGAGCGTGTATCCGTCAAGTTCGATGGATTCTCTCAATTTGCGGACGACAAAAACTGAGGATCTGAGGCGCATACATTCGAGGTATACTGAGTTGAGTAGTGGTAGCTTTCTCATCTCGGCAATATCAAGGTGTTTGGTCTCTCTGTTGTAAACGGTGGCGACCTCTTCCTTGATGCGTTTGAAAATCTCTGGTCGACGGAGAATCTCAATGATGACCCAGGATGTCATGGGAATAGCATTCGAGTTGATACTCCAGATGAGACCCATCTGGAAAGACGCCCTTCCGTCTAGACCAATGCCGTACTTTTCCATGGCGACTTCTCGCTCACGAACAAGCCTGGAACCAAAGTGTGGCTCCCAGTCAGGGTTTGTCTCGCTGCTAGCTCGCCAATCTAAGTTCTGCCAGCCATTTTTGAGATACTGCTTTACAGTCTCAAGGCACTTGTCTCTGGCGTTCCAGCCCTTGCGGCAGAGAAACTTGGGAAGGCCATAGAGAAGAGGCATGAAGTCGATATCGTATTCCCAAAAGACATCAGCAAAGTTTGGATCGGCGTCAAACACCCCTTGGCCAGCAAGGGCGATTGTAGACGCTCTGAACATGTGCTTCCTCATAAATTCGTCGATACCAATCTCAATGGGTCCCTGGACAGTCTCGAGCTCGTTGACCATGAGGCCGACGAACAATTCTGTAAGGCCAGTAACGGCAGTAGATCCAATAAGGTGATGCTCGTAGAGCTCGTGGAACTTTCTCCAGATACGATCCTCGTCGCGACTCGGTATCAAAGGGATTCGTGCAGAGCCTGATACATCTTTTGAGACTAACGCAACATCCTTCTCGGGAAGACGCTTGACCTTTTGAGCGACCCGAAGAGCGAATTCTTCGAATGTAAGTTCCTTTGAGCATCGGAAGACTTGTTGCACACTTCTCGTCCCGTGGATGAGGTAGGCGTGATCGAGGCCGAGGCGCATCCGTAACGGCTCTCCACTGTCGACTTTTTGACTGCGTTTTGTTAGCCATGAAGAAGTAGAGCAGTGAATCACTTACACAATAGATTTGAAGAAGCCATGGGGATTTCGAATTAACCCAAGGGCTGAACCAAGGCCCGGAACACCATAAGGTAGTGTGGAAGGCTCCTTGCCCTGATAACGTCTGTCACAAGATCTCTGCAACGAGTACCGAATAGTGGTGATGCAATATGTCGAAAAAAGTAAAACCAAGACTGCCGCCAGGGCATAATACATCTTAGGGGAGGTTTCCAAGGAATGAGTGATCGTCATGACTGCAGAATTGAGAGTGGTGAAACTGGAATTCAAATTGCACAAGGTCTCTTAACAACTGTACACTAAAGAAGACCGCCACAGTGATAAAGTGCGTTTAAAGTGACTTTTCTTTTTCCCTTCTCGACGCATGGGTTAATGCAAGGAATATCTCGACACGCTCCGCTCCATAAATAGCCAAACAAGCAACCTCCATGACCCATTACAAGGCTAGTTTTGAGATGACACCCACCAGGATGTCAGAAGAAAGAACCGCTGTAGGCATAAGGGACGAAATAATTCAATTGTCTCATGCTAGATTAGACCAGCATTTAGGCTACTTTATTTTGACGCCCTAAGCCTTAGAGGCCAATTCTTCTGTTACCCACCTGACACCCAAGGACGGACTAAGTCACTAGGACTTGTTCTGTGCTGTCGAGAGAGGAGTTTATCATGGACCAGGATGTTGGGTATCTACAGACTAGGAGCTAAATGCTGTCAGACTGGTCAAGTCAATTCCTTCGAGTTACGGGTACTGTTACGGGTCGTCGGGCTGAGCAACATCCACATTCCGGGCGAAGGGTCCAGCAGTCTAACCTGGATCTGAGGCAAAGTATAGTAGAGTAGGGTGTCCGGGTAGAGATATTCATGATGTCCATGCTTCTAGGGGTTTCATTATGCAACATATGTGTTGGTTATGCTCTGTTGGTCCTTATTGCCAGATCCATGGTGTTTTTCTTGTTGATACAGCAGTCCGAAGTTAATATGCATCATAACGCTCTTTATGATACGACATAAAATGATAAGTCGCGTAAATTATCCAAGAGTAAAGGTTGCATGCAGATCATCCGTGACTCCTCTTCCAGAAACCATGCCATGTCTCACTCATCTTGCCATCTGCCGTAAGTCTACCGATGCAGTGGTTATTGGGTGAGGAAATCATTACATTACCAAAAGGAACCCAGAGAATAGCTAACTGCATCCTTCGATGCAAGACAGGGACCAGGATACCTCGCTAAGGGCCTTGCAATAACGTCTCTGGTATTACTAAACTTGGCAGGGCGGAAAAAGAAACCCTGCTTAAAGCGTTTAGATAACAGGAATACAGCAACGAGCGAATAGCCTTCTATGACCGCTTCTTTGGAAAAGGAATTCTTGTTAGTGGATCGTTTCACAACAGAGACTTCAAAAGGATTCAGACACGTAGCATTGTAGCGGGTCAAAATCCTTCTGGGCGTGGATCATCGTGACCCAAGCGCTGAAGACCCTGTCTGTGCTGTCGGAGAGTAGAGCCAGTGCACGCGGATCATGAATCGAATTGATTGAACGGTTTCTTTTTGCGAAGCGACAATAAACAGAAAGTTACAGTAGATGCATGCTATATTGAAAACACTCCACAACGAGCCTCCTGTCAATCCATAGCCCTACCAACCAACAACACGCTAGCCAGGATTGGTTTACTCCTGGGCTTCGGCGTCCCGCCGCACACACCGTAGCTTGATCTTCTCAGGGTGCTTTACCTTGAGCAGGAAATTGAAACTCGACTGCTTCGCCTCTTCCA
Source organism: Fusarium scirpi (assembly GCA_004367495.1). Classification (NCBI taxonomy): domain Eukaryota; kingdom Fungi; phylum Ascomycota; class Sordariomycetes; order Hypocreales; family Nectriaceae; genus Fusarium; species Fusarium scirpi. The sequence continues at coordinate 95,290 of QHHJ01000032.1, read as the reverse complement.
TCAGAGCCATTGACGCCGCAGCTTTGAGGTCGTCTTCACCGTCTGTGTCGGGCTCCACGGTATACTCCTTCAGAAGGCACACAAGCACAGCCACGAATTCCACTTGTGAGAACTTTTTACCAGGACACACGCGCGGTCCAGCGGCCCAGGGTAGGAAAGCTCCAGTAGGCATAGAGGCCATCTTCTCGCCTTCGGTCTCGTCCCGGGTGATCCAACGGCTGGGAAGCCATTCTAGGGAGTTATCGCCCCATGATGCGGAGGATGTGTGCAGGCCTGCAAGGTTGACGCCGACAAAGGTGTTCTTGGGTATCGTGTAGGCAGTACCGTTGACCTTGAGAGTTTGGTCTACGAGTGTTGTCTTGGGGACCGCCCTTGCTGCTCCGAATAATCGTAATGTTTCGTGCTGGGCATGTTAGTACAGGTCAATTGAGGAGGAGAGTGACTTACCATAATAGCGAGCACACGCTTCAATTGAGGGTAGTAAGTCTCGTAGTCCAGGTCCTTGACATTGACGCCCGCAGTGACTTGGTCGACTTCTTCAGCAGCCCATTTCTGCCATTCGGGATTCGCTGCGAGGAGGATGGTAGCGTAGGCGAGAGTGTTGGATGTTGTTTCGTGCCCAGCAAGATTGTAGCTGAACAGATTACCGTAGATCTCAGTATCCGTCAAGTGTCGGGCACCCTTGCCCTGCTTGTTCTCATTCTCGGAGGCGCGCACCAGGATACTCATGAGGTTATCTTGCTCCTCTGCACCAGCTTTCATGGCCTCGCGCTCTTCCTCGACCATCTCGGCCATGTACTGGCGGAAATTGACCACAGCATCCTGCACCTTCTTGAACTTGGAGGGGAGCATCCATGCTGGGAGGCCAAGAGTGGCGGTAAAAACAGCAGTGAAGAGGTTTCCGAGGATTAGACTGAGAGAGTCGCGATAGCTGAGACTGTGGTTCTCGAGTTCGCTCTCGAGTCCACTTCCGAAGGTGTAGCTTCTGCCAAAGCCAGCAGCCGTGAGAACATGCAGAGCAAGCACCATTGTATCGCTCTGGGGATTGACAACGCCTTTGGGGTTTGAAGCCCACATCTTGAGCATATCGGTAGCCTGTCTCTTGGATTCATCCCACACAAGTGCGCTGTTCCTCTCATTGAACGGAGGGGTGGTGATTCTTCGGTGTCGCACCCAGTCATCGCCTTCAGTAGTCACGACATTGCGACCGAAGATCTCGAGAGGCTTGTAAAGAGCTACAGCCTTGACGAAATCCTTGCGTCGGCGACAGAGGTCGTCCGATGCTTTTGCGTTGCCAGTGAAGACACGGATCTGCTTGGGACTGACGATGATGAACGTATCGCCAATACGCTCTTGTAGGCCATGAATCTGTTCATAGTTCCAGTCGCGACTGTTGTACTCTACAAAATTTCCCAATCCAAAGGGCAAGATCTTGCGTAGCAGAGGCTCCAGCCAGCTGGAGCAAATAAGATAAGGAACGTTTGACTGCCGTTTATTAGTATCCTCGTCTCAACTCGCAGTGCCTGTGACTTACCGGATCGATTGGTGTAATGAGCACTGGGAGGCCGATAGCTTTGGCCTTTCTGTAATTCCAAAGTAGCTGTACGGTAGAGAGAACAATGTAGCCCAGCACCAAAATGCCGATGGCGTGAAAAGGCGAGATCATGATGCTCGCAGTAGATAATTTGGTAGGTATGTGGTGTAATGTGAGAGTGAGGGTAGGTTGGAATGGAAGGTGCGATTTTATTTACCGTCCGCGCTCCCAAGTTACAGTGGACAGCGCTAAATTTAGAGCCCGACTGCCACTGCACAGCACTAATTCGTCTGTTTCAGCAGCGCTACAGCCCTGTAATCCGCTTGCCATATCTTACCGCTAGGGTCGAAATCGGCAATTTACAGATTACCGCGGTTGTTCCAGGCATTGAATGTCATGCTTTCAGATCGAGAATTGCAGTGAAGAGGTTTAGAATATCCAATTTATTCCGGTCCAATGTCTAGTCATCCAGTCTAAAAACAGTTCATAACCTTCATCATAGGCTTAAATGCGCTCAGTCTAAAGAGCTCAGTCTCAGGCGTCTGCTGCAAAATGACAGGAAACCATCTCACAGGTCCTGACCAAGCAAGAAAACTAATAACCCAAAAGTAGCCCACCAGCTTTGCCAGAATCCTAGTAGCCTTGTATTTCCAGAGAGGAAGGAATAAATCTCCAAACAGATCCTCCAGCATGAGCCCAATCAATTGTGTGGAAAAGAATTGAATGGCTCCAGATTTGGCTGCTGGCACTGCACTTCCCATATCACTTGGGACATGGACGAGACCTGACAGCGCGAAAGCAAGAAGGATCTTCAGGTATCGGGATGTCAGAGAGTACGAATTGAGGCAGAATACGTTCTTTACAATCCAGGTAGCGGTACCTCGAAGATTATTCTGAAGGCCTTGATGCCAAAAGGTTCTGAATCTGTTAGCTTGTGTAAGGCTAGTAGAGCCGGAGAACTTACGACCAGAAACGTCGAAGACAATACGACTCGGACAATTCACCAAAGATCGGTCGCCAATCTTTAACTGCTTTGGGGTTCATTATGATCGAAGCCGCAGAGGCCAGCGAGTATCCTCCCTGGATGAAGCAAAAGATTGACACAACCGTCGTAACGGTCGCAACGTACCGAACTTGCAGCTCTGCCATCGTCACATCGCCAATGCGTCGAAACACGGGTACATAGCCCGGTGCCATATACTCTTGATTCAGGCTCAACTGTGTAGTAATGCACAGCTTGTGAACAAAGTAGCAGAGCAGCACTTTGAGCAGATTGATGCACACAAATGGTGTAGCTCCTGGGACGTAAGAAGGGTCCTTGGAGTCAAAGTGGTGAATATTCCTGATCTCCCATGGCGTGCCCAGTCCTCTCATCGATGACGCAACCTCTTGTCCAAAGACATATCGCGAGCGAAACTCTACGAATCTCGATTGAGCAGGCTGATCCTTCTTTTCGCGATCCTCAGCGTATGCAATCTTGCGCACGATCATGCGCTCAAAATACGTCAATGAGATCTGAGGGAATGCCGATATGATGGCTCGAGATACCCATCCTGGTGGTTCGATGAAGTCTTCAAAATGGGAAAGCGCCACGAAAGTGGTAATGAGAAAGATGATGAAGCCAATTGGGCGTAGAATCGATGTGTGCGACGTGAAGCCTGCGATGTAGATGAAGAAGAATTGCTGGGCGGTTGAGAGCACCAATGGGTGAAGGTACAGACGACAGGCCATTGTTGTCTGAGATGTCCGTTAGACAGAGATAGAGGGTATCCAGGTGATCGCGATGGTGTTGACTTGGAACAACCTCAGTGACTGGGACTTGTAGTTGATACAGCGATGGGATATCTCATGCTGAGGCAGATGGAACAGTACTCTCCACGATCAACGCAGGGATCGTCCTTGCAACCAGTGGAGTCCAAAGTTCTCTGCTGTTTCGAGATGCACTGACAACACGAGCCGATGCTATTTTCTGAGATAAGCAGAAGCAAAGGTAGATGCGTGAAACCACATCCTGGTTGACCCATGATTCACTGGACCTGATCTCAGGCTTCGAACGTTCTGGTGTGGAATTAATGCTCCCTAGCTCAGATCCTTTAATAGAACTACCATGCCTGACGCTAATCAGTGGTGCTCAGATAGCCGACTGATCCCTGCGTGTTAGTAGTTTCACGCCCCCATCTCAACTCCATCGTCTTGATCAATGCTCACCACCTAACTTTTAGGCTCAGCGGAAGTTGTCTTCCGTATAGCACCGAGGCGTAGTAGTAGTTGGTCAAAGTCCGTGAATCCTTCGCTTCTTTTTGAAGGGTCCAGAAAAGCATGCCGGTGGGCAGAAAATTCTGAGACTTGGGTCCAAGACGCATGAATGTTGGTCGGGTGAATCCTTCCACCTGCATAACCATCGCGGTCCATCTCCACCAGAAAAGTGACACGAAACGGCTTTTATGACAGCAGCGCTTACTTTCTTTTGTCGCTTGATTTGTTGGTACCAAATTAGATCATAGACCCTGAAGGCATCCACTGCGGCTGACTTTGAGTCCTGTCTTCTCCATTCTTTTGTTGTTCACCGGCTTCAGCGATATTGGGTGTCGGAGTGATCCCCCCCATAACACCTACAACAATTGAAACAGATTCTTTATCATTCAGAGCTTAGGGTAGATCGCTTCAAGGTACTCACCATGGTGCTGAGTAACGTCACTCTCGGAGTGGTTTGCTTCGTGATCGTGGCCGCCATCGCTATAGCTACACGAAAGGGACCAGACCCAAGGGAACCACCCTACGTCAAAGAAAGAGTTCCGTACTTCAGTCACATCTACGGACTATTGAAACATGGCTTGCGATACTTTGACCTGGTCAGGTAAGTCTTGCATCAAGTATGCTGAACAATTGCTAATACTGTTAGCGCTGAACAACCGCATCCAATCTTTACGATTGACATGTCGGGTCAGAAGAACTACATCGTGACCTCCCCAGAGCTCGTACAAGCGGTTCAACGTAACACGACATCTTTGTCATTTAGTCCAGCTATGATTCCTGCTTTCCGTCGAATGATGGGCTTTGATGAAGCTGGCATTGAACTCATCTTCCGTGATGCTCATACTGAGAAGGGCATGTATGGTGAGATCCATCGCGTACAGAAGGCTTCACTTCTGCCTGGAACAGAATCTCTGGATGAGCTGTGCACGGTTATTCGTAGCAAACTCTTAACCATTGTCAACGATATGCCTTCAAGTCAGACCATTGACCTTTACGCTTGGGTTCAGGATCTGTTCATGAGAACAAATAATTCGGCATGCTTTGGAGAGAAGGATCCCTTTACCCTTAACCCATCTCTGAACTCAAGATTTTGGTAAGCAATCCACCGTATCGGGAATACTCGACTAACATGAGCAGGCTTTGGGAAGCAAACATCAAGGTTCTGCTTCTGGGCATCCCTTGGTTTCTGAGCCCCAAGAAGTACTCAACCGCGCAGCAGACTCGCAAAGAGCTTGTTGGTGCATTCTACCAGTATCTGAATGACGATGGGTTGGATACTGCCTGCTCGTTCATCAAAGAGCTCTCCAACCTCGGTATCCGTCGAGGTCTAAGTACCGAGAACAACGCACGTGCTTTGTTGGGCAGCATCTTGGCTATCGTTGGAAACACAATCCCCACGACATTTTGGCTCCTCATTCAAATCTTTTCCCGACCTGATCTTCTCAAGGACATCCGATCAGAACTGGAAGCAACGCTGGAAGATCCTTCAGCACAATCAGGTGTTTCCCTGGACTACACTGTCATCCGAGAAAAGTGCCCTGTCTTCATGTCGACGTACGAGGAAATCCTACGCATGACAAGCGGTATCGCAACAGTGCGCTACACCAATGAAGATACTCTTATCCAGGACCGTTGGCTCCTCAAGAAGGGCGCTCAAGTGCAGATGCCCACCGCATTCATCCACGCTGATCCTGCCACCTGGGGTGCAGACGCGGAAGTCTTTGACCATACGAGATTCCTCAAGACCAAGGTTCTTACCAAAGAGCAGAGGGCTCGGCGAGCGGCTGCTTTCAGACCGTTTGGTGGTGGTAACACGCTATGTCCTGGTCGCCACTTTGCTTCGTACGAAGTTCTTACTTTCGTGGGGAGTATCTTGTTGGGCTTTGATATGACGCCTACTGGGGATACTTTTAATATCCCGCAGATGGACAGATCCAAGCTTCCTTTGACTTCGTTGAAGCCAGCTGGGGATATCAAGGTCAACCTCACGAGACGGAGTGGTTAGGAGAAGGCCGAGTTCAAATAGTCATATGGTAGATCTTGCACTGCGGCGTTATACTAGATATCTTGGTTAATACATGGTACATTTTTTAAATCATCCTGTCCTATCACTTGTGGCATAGGTAGTTTGTGAGTGAAGAGTATTCAGCCAGATAATCATTAATGATTTGACTTGTATCTTGTCAACAGGGATGGTAGATGTTACAACTTGACAACCTCAACTAGAAACCAACCTCTTGTTCAAGAAGATACTTCTGTTGCTGTATTTCCTTGAAAATACACTTGTATTATCTACTGTTTTGATATTCCTGTGTGACTCGGCAGTTCTAGTTATTGCTGCTTTCGAAGAGTATTTGGCCTGACAGCATGTCAAAAGACATGTGATATCTCCTCTGTATCCGTTCGATCAGTGTTTGAAGTTCATATTCTATCCCAAATTGCCTTTGCTCTTTTCTCAAGAGATGACCTCTTGGTTTTAAGGAGCCTGTTGACGGAGGCAGACTTTTCAGTAATCACTTCAAGCTAAAGAAGCTTGGTGTAGCGGGTAGAAGAGATACCCTTAGTCTTTAGTAAGAAGTAAGCGTTCTCTAAGTTATACTAAAGCTATTCTAAGATAGTCTAATTAATTCGTCTCTTAAGCTGTTAACAGCAGCTTGTTTGCTTTTGCTATGGTATGGTTATGAGATCGATAGCGGATTGTTCTAGACTTTCCTCCATATATTTTAAATGCCAAGCGACTATCACGTGAACAAAAGCATCAGCGTAATTGGTTTAGTGGTAAAATTCTCCGTTGCCAACAAGTCTCGGGGAGCCCTGGGTTCGATTCCCAGATTACGCATTTCTTTTTCTCTTTTTGCGCGTCGACCAGGACTATTGCATCTAACAATTCTTTGCCAGAATTATTTCTCATTCTCGGTCTTCAAGTTACATGTTTTGTAAGAACCGGAAGTGTTGTGTGGTAATGTCGTCACGTTTATCAACAAATGCCTAATGCCAGAGGCGAACCCTGAGGCTGCTTGCGCAATCATGTGGCACACCCGTTGATCCCTTGGTATTGGCATCTTGGCGATAATGAATGATCAGGATTTTTTTTTTTGCCGGTCAAGACCTTGATTTCTTGGTTTCGCCATCTCCGCTTCCCTGCGTCTATAACAGCTGAATCGTGGAGAAAGGGATTCGCGGGGTGACCGGCCGCTAGGTGCCGGGTAGGTTCAACTCTTTTTCGACCGTGACCTTTACTTAACATGATTGTACTGTAAATGCTTTTAGTACTGCTTAATGAATTGTTTATTGAGATCTTATTGACTTACTCGGTGTTAATTGCAGTCAAATGTGTTAGTTGCTGGTAGAGCTGCATCTATCATGACGTCAATAGAAGTAATTGTAGAATCATGGTGAACAGTCCTTCATTCGAAGTACTGCAGCTACTCCGTATCCTAACTCTCTTCACCATTAATCGCACCATTCATCATTAACCATAATCATCATGTCTCTCACGCCTCTTGCGTCCCTTCGTGTCTCGAAACATCTCATTCCAGCACATAATCTAATCCCCAACTGCAGCATCCAGCAAAAGCCTCTCCTCCACTATCACGCAGCCTTCCAGCGTCCAATCTCAGCATCAAAAATTGAATCACACCTCACGTCAATTGGCGCAGTGACACCTCAATGGCGCTACACAATGTACAGCCAGACGCACTTTCACAGCACATCCCATGAGGTTCTCTGCATCAGCCACGGCAGTGCGCGCCTGTGCTTTGGTGGCGAGGAGAATGAAGGACGCGTTGAGCCTGTGGTGGAACAGGGCGATGTTGTTATAGTGCCGGCCGGGGTTGGACATCGGCTTTTGGAGGATTTGGATGGTGGGTTCGAAATGGTGGGGAGTTATCCGGAGGGATGCGATTGGGACATGTGCTATGGAAAGAATGGCGAGGAGAGTAAGGTTAATGCCATTAAGGATTTGAGTTGGTTCCGGAAAGATCCTATCTATGGGGACAAAGGGCCTGCTACTGAGGTATAGATCTAACGGCGATCGAGGCGTCGCGTGGCATGGACCGGTGTGGCTGCTTACGAGGAAACGACAAACTCAATTAAGGAACGTCAATGGATTCAAATCATGTATATTCAATCCACCATTACTATCTTCAACCATTAATCCGTTACCATATCATACAGTAATTACAATTAACCGCAGCTTAGACGTTCATGACGAGAGCAGCACCACCGAACAGGGCACCGAGCGCAATGGCAGCGGTAGCCTGGGCAGCACCCTCGGTCGAGGTCTCAGGAGACAGACCTGTGGCGCCAGCCTCGGTACCTGCGGGAATACCCGAAGTGAAGGGAATGTCGCTGACGGAGCTGGCGCCAGAGAAGGCAGCCTCTTGAGTGCTTGCAGTAGGGTTGGCAGTAGCAGAGGGCTTGTCAGGGTTGAGGACGCTACAGACGTTAGCTTGGTACTTGAACATAGTATATAGAGACTTACCCGTCAATGACGTGAAGAACACCGTTGGAGATGAGAACATCAGGAACGATGACCTTGGCCTCGTTGACATAGACAGTTCCGTTGTAGATGGCAATGTTGAGATCCTCGCCATCGGAAGTAGTGAGGGTACCGTTCTCAAGTGTGCTGCTGTAGCCAAGAGTGTTGTTGACGACGTGGTACTTGAGAATATCTTGGAGATCAGACTCGCTAGCGTTGGCAAGGATGGAGCCAATGTTGGCAAAGGCGCTGTTGCTGGGAACAAAGACGGTAATGTTCCTCTCACTGGTGAGGTTGGGCAGAAGCTTAGATTCTGTGAGGGCGCCAGCAGCGGCGGAAAGGTTGGCAGCGATGGCAGTATCGGAGATGTTCTTGGGGATGGTAAGAACACGGTTGATGATGTGAATGACACCGCCAGTGAAGTTAAGATCCTAGAGAGTCAGTCAAGAGGGTCAATGTTATGAGTGGGTAATGACTTACAGCCTTGGTCACATTGGATTGAGCGCGGAAGCCACTGTAGAAGCTGACAGTGTCATTCTCAGCCATGACCTCAACACGCTGTCCACCAGTGACATTGGAGTATGTCGAGTTGGTCAACAAGGTAGGAACGAAGGCAGCCATGTCCATTTCAGTGATGTTGCTGGCATAGTAGGTGCCGTTCAAGATATGGTATTGCAGAAGATCGGTGACATAGCTGGAGTTGTCGCTGACCATTTTGGCAATAGATTTATCCTTGAGAAGCTCCTCGAGGGCATCGTTGCTGGGTGCCAAGATGGTGACATTGCGCAGACGGTTAAGGTCCCCAAGAAGATCGGATGGGATAAGGCCTGTAAGGGTCAGTATGGGAAGTAACAAGACATTACTGGTACGTACCGGCAAGCGCAGAGAGAGTATCGTTCTCAGATGCAATAGCTGCGGTAAGGTTGGGACGGCTCTGGGCAGCAGCCAAGCCCGAGAGGGCAAGAGTAACAAAAGTTTGTGTCTTCATTTTTGGTGTCTTTGCCTAGATAGAGTTATCCTGAATAGACAATTGCCCAAAAGGATGGGGGAAACACGGCGCTTTTGAACTCTTTCCAAACGAGCTCAGTCGACAAGTTCCGTTAGCTCTCGCGGTAGCTTCCTATCCAATTGGTATAGCTTCACGAGCACGAGCCTTCTCGAGACCAGGCTCGATGCAGGTTAAAACAGAGTCAATGACATAGACCAAGATGTATCTCGCGCCATGAGTGGCCAGAGAGGTCTGTAAAGCGCAACTCAACTCAGCCCACCTGCCAAGGCTCATGTTGTTTGAGGCGAGGGTTCAAAGTTAAGGACGATGCCAAGCAAGGGTCAGGCCTTCGACTCAAAGCTGTCGTGGTTTGCCGCGTGCCGAAAGCCGGGGGGCACGAAGCAGTTGTGCTCGGGAGTTGCGAAACACCCAATGGCAAAACCGAACAACAAATTCAATTGGATAACGTGCGATTCCATTTGCTACTGTAACTAACCCTGCTCGTATCGACTTTTTGGAAAGCCTGTTTGTCCACCGGTTTGTAGACGCCGTCGCATGGGGGCGCAACCGACCGCGTAACGGACAACCTACACAGACGATAGCTTCCTTCATGGCCAGCAATATCCGGAATTCGCGATAGGCTGGAGTCAATCCAATACAGCCTAGGGCCGCCAGCTCTGAGCTCCTTCAGCCGGATCCACATCCCCCGCACGCCGATCGGGTATATTGATATCGTCATAGACATTGATTAAAGTATCGCAACAGTTTAGTTTGCAGCACGTTTGCAAAGTTGACTGTTGGTGAAAGAATTAAAGACGCTGCCAAGATCTCGGCAGCGCTAGTGTGGCATTCCAGCTTTCCCATAGGATGTGCAGACAGCTCCCTTTGACTCGTAAAAGGTTGGCCAAGCTACCCAGGTCAAACGCCAAGGGAGCAAGGGATGCAACAATCTGGTTGTCAGCTCATGCATCGGCGAAAACTGGCCGATCCAGGTCCAGACCCTGTGAATCGTCCTAGAAAAGTGCTGGCAGGAGCCCATTGGTTTGATCGTAGAACGTGATGAAGGTTCAGCCAATTGACCCGACAACTCATAGAGGAGGGCCAAAGGGATCTGCATTCTCGAGCTTCACCCTTTTTGTTTCTCTTGAATCATCCCCAAATACTGCTCCGTCCTCGCTTGCCTCTGCTTTCTTTTCCTTGTTCATCACTTGTTCTCGCCTCGCTCGTTGAAGATTGACAAGATTCGCTCGATCGGGGTCACGGCATTTTTGGAGTTTCTTTCGAAGGGGTTTCATCGCCTTGACGATCTCGGGCTAATATTTGTTAGTTGGTCATCGAGGATCATGAATATGGAGCATTGCGTACCGTTCCCCAGTAATCCGTCATCCTCTCTGGTGGTTCCTCCTCGAGCATTTTGCGACAGCTATCAACAGCCCCAAGGATCTTGTCCCGCATGTTGGCAAAGACTGATTCTTGACTAGCATTCTCGCCTTGGCCAGGAGATGGGATCAAGATGTCGAGCAATCCATGATCAACAATGGAAAGCGATGCCATCATAATTTGACTGGGCGCATAGTGAAAGTAGGCATCTGTCACAAGAGGACTGAACTTGAGGATATCGCGCGCTCGAGCGTGTGCCTTGTTGATTCGCGTCTCTTCGTCAGGAAGTCTTCGTCTGAGTTCCAGGATAGCACCCTCGAGCGCTCTGAACGGATGTCGCACGTCGAACGCGAACCGAATTCCTTGACATAGCAGGAATTCTCCCGCAAGAATCTGTTCACCTGTTGTGTTTGGAAACTTTTCAGAAAAAGCATTGAGTTTGTAGAAGAAACCCTCCGCTTTGCAGCCGAAAAACAGTGATGTCTTGAGAAGGTCGGTCGCTGGGTATGTCATGACCGAGTTGGTCACGTAGAATCGTCGCAGAAAGATGGCGGCGGTGGCTCGAATCTCGGTAGGAAGTTCGCAAAATTGAGCCGCGCGAATGAGCTCAACGGTGAAGAACTTGACAAGGCGAATTTCTTCATCGGGGGTGAGGAAGTCGGGAGGAGGATCTGTCGCAAGTCGAGGAGCGATCTGTTCTCGAGCGAGCGAGTTCGTCTTTGCGCGTAGCTCTTGTAGATTGGCTGGCGTGAATGACCAGAGCCTATACTGGCTGGACTGCCGGTAGCGCTCGTCTTCTGTCGCCATGTTGATTGATGATGATACAGCAAAGATGGTGTTCTTGATCATGAGCGCATCTTGTTTTGAACGTCACGTGACCTTATCTTATCGCTCTGCAGCACTTAACATCACAGCATTCACAATCGCGTTCAAGGACGATTTACATTCAATTAAACGCGCTTCGCGTATAATGGCTCTATTGTCAAGCATATGATCCTAAACGCCAATCATCCATGTACCCATTTACCCAATTTGTATCATAAACACATCAATCAATAACCCAAGTTTTCCCTTCTTGCAGGGGGAGGAGGTGGTGGCTTCTTGGCCCTGTTAGGAGGAGGTGGCGGTGGCTTCTTTCCAAGAGTCAATCCACTTGTGCTTCGGCTTAAACTTCCATAGCTAGTTGCGGGGCTTGCAGTGCGGTGTTCCCAGTCAGGGCTACCGCTTCGGCTTGTTGAAACATCGTCAGAGAATACATCGTCGTGTCGTCCATATGATCCGGCATCAGTAGCAACACGGGCGAGAGGAGCACCGGGAACTCTGAGATTGGCAAGTGGTGTAGCTGTAGAAGAGGAGCGACCGTCGTAAGTTGAGGCGCGTCCGATCGGGGGTCGTGCAGGTTGAGGGGGAGGAGGTGCGAGACGGCTGCCGGGAGAACGGTGAGGGATGCGAGCAGGCTCTTGTTCCGGCTCGGGTTCTTCGTAGACAGCTTGGTGACGAGGCTCTTGCCAGGAGCGAGCAGTGTTGGATCGGCTTCGACCAATCTTGGGAGCACTGGTGGGCGAAGAAGCACCACCAGCCCAGCTCTGGCGCACTCGTCGTAGCTCCTCAGCGCAGCGCTCATGGTATTCAAGCTCAGCCTCGAGGAACTGAGTGAGAGAAGCAATGTTGTCCACCTCTGTCTCCTTGATATCCTGCATGCGACGAAGGACGTCCTCGCTCGTCTCCTCGAACTTGGCTTTGTTCATGCGAACTTCTTCTTCGACGCGGAAATCGTCACGGCGGGCTTTTTGCAGCTTGCCTGAGCTGGCATCATAGGCGAGGCGTCTGTTCTCAAGCTTCTTGCGAGCGGCCTACTCTTGTTAGCGGGGTAAGTAGAACTAGAGCGATTGGCATACCTGGTACTCTCGCATCATTGCCATACTCCTGTCGAGGTTATCCAGCCAAGTAGCATTGGCAGCGTCGACATAGGAGTCCTGAATACCGGCAATGCGCTCGTTGGCGCGGCCCAAGGACAAGAGGCAGTTTCCGAACTCGGAGTCTTGCTCAAAGTCCTCACCATGGGTGGCCATGGTGCGACCAAGCGACGACGTCGGGGTGCCGCGCTCCTTGTCTTCCATGAGCTCATTGCGACGAGACATCCACTTCACGTAGCCGGTCATAGATCTCTGCATCTTTTCCATACCTGGTATTGTTAGAATCGCCAGTCACCGTCAAATCACCGCACGTACCATCCTGTCGCAAAGCCATCTCGGTCTCGAGATTCTTGAACTCATCAGAATGAGCAGTTCGGGCTTCAGCGCCCATCTTTTCACCGGCCCATTGAAAGGCTCGGTCGATCTTCTTTGTGAAATGCATATTGTCTCGTTCTCGTTATCCAATTACTATATCGGAGCCAGTCCGATTAGATTATTCGTCAAGTTGTCTTGCGCCGTCGCTAGGAAGCAAGCAAGATGGTCAAACGAGGGAATGGAGAAAGATGAACAGAAAAAAATCCTGAGGAGCGAGAGACGGGGTAATGAATGATAACAAGAAGACAAGAACAAGGGGTAGAAGAGGGATGACGGACGTTAAGGGTGGCAAACAGTTGGGGCGTCTGGGCAGAGACGCAAAGGACACGACCCGACCTTGAAGTCTGAATGCTTGGTGGTGATGCGACGTTGGATGAATGTGACCGGGGTGTGACCGTAGTGGCGTCCAAGGCCGTGTGGAGTGAGGTTGGGGAGACTAGCCCCCTGAAAGTCACCAAATACAGGGCGTTCGGGCCTGAACGAGCAGTAGCTCCAGCTTATCTTATCGTCCTGCAGTAGCCAAACGCTGTTGAGAATGGGAGAGAAATGTCGCAGGAATTGGATCTCATTTTTATGAAACAGAGGCCGAGCAAGAATGGGCAAACTATTGAAACACAATAATTTCTGTGACGTATTATTGAGAATCTGTGGAATCTTGATCGTTACGTTTGACAAGGAGATACGTTGGACCCAGGTATCATGGTGCTATGATTACTATGCCATGGGTACCTGGAGTCGGGAACTTGGCGTCCCATGGGAAAGCCCAGAATGGCATGAGGAATTCTAAGCGGCAAAAAGGCGAAGCGTAGGCTGTTGACCCCAAGTTTTCTGTTCCAGACTAACAAGAGTAGAACTTTCTTCGCTAAGTAGGCTCTGGACTGGACTGGTCAATAGGCTAGGCGCTGCCGAACATGGCGCGGCTAAAGATTTCCCATGTCCATTCAATTGTAGATGTTGTCGAGACATCAAACTGAGGCTGTATCGCACTGAGCTGACGTACTGTACAGTCAGAGACTTTCGGTTTCTGAAAATAGAAGAGACCCGTGATTGATCTACGCGATCTGTCAAATTGTCTCGTGTCTACTCGTAACGAGTCTGTGAATTAGGTGAGATGGATCCTGATACGAGTACGGATCAAGTCTGTAACCAAGTACTGGCGTCTTGGTGGCCCGTGGTTCCAATCCCCAATCCCCCCTGAGACAGCGGCGCCAATAACCTGCGGTACCGCTACACTAACTACGGGAACTGTCTCCGGCTGGGAAAGCCAAGTTGGTTATCCCCACCAAAAGATAGACCAGATGGAACCGTACAACGGTGATTGACTTCTTTTTGGTCGTTTCGAGAGGTCGGTGTTCTTGGACATATATCATAGACCGCCACCCTATATCCATCATCATCACATCAAGGTCATAAGTTAAATCAGGCCAGCTTAAGTCCCGAGACTTGAGGCCTAGAGAGACTCAGAGATACCCCGACATCCCCATAATCCCTCCCACTAGAGTTGACCGAAGAAAACTCTGAAGCTTTTTTAAGCATACCACACTCTCCATCCACTAACCTTTCCGCTTGAGGTTCATTCGACACCACCAGTTTTAACTCTTCTTTTTTCCCCGTTGGCTCTTGATTTCTGCCCCCAGCATTGTCGGCCCGTTCAACCCTCCAACCTCACACTTTTGAACTTTTGAACCCCGCTTCCAAAGAGCCGCAGGGCAGGCATTGATCGCCCAGGATAATTCACAATCGTTATCTGATTCTAGAAACCAGCCATACCAACCTTCCTATCCCAGCCTCCAGCCATCTTGGGGATAGTTTACCTATTAATGCGTGTCGCCTAAAAAGGCTCACTCTCTAGTAGTAGCCCCGTCTCCCTCGAAATCGACTCAACCTCCGCTCCACACTACCAGGGATCCAGACCATTCCTCCAGTCCGATCAAACTCTCTCCACCAACGAGCTTGCGTAAGTCAAAGGCGGGGTCGGAAAAGCACGCAACGAGTGACTGTACGTAAGATAAGTCAAATGTAACTCAACTTTACAGTATTGTACGAAACTCTGAACCGGATACTGTGTCCTGGTTACAGTCAAGATTGCAACATGAAGAGAAAAAAAGCTTTCTCACCTGGTCCTGTAGATCTCATTCCCACGTTTCGGTTTGACAATCGCCCACTCTCCCGATTGAAAAGCTTGGCCTTGAGAACTTGGCGCTAAATTGGCTTCGTTCCGTTCCCCAGACTTCGTCAATGGATAAATGGTTCGGCTCGTTTGCGTGAGAAATGGATGTTCTTTTTTGGCGCGCGCCAGACCTGTTCAGTATTGGCTGATCCATTTTTATCTAAAGGTGATACATGCAACTCTTTGACTTCGAGATCGTCCACCACATTACGATCCGCGCCGGGTGAAACGTTCATGTGCACCATTTTGAGACAATTGCGTGGCACAGGCACAGGTTGTCTGTAGGGTATTGTCTTGTAGATCTGAGCAGGGATGAAGAAAGTCAATCAAAGAAAGTCAGTCCACTATCTCGACCAAGTCAGCTCCTTATTGGGTGACATGAAGATTACCCTCAATCCTCAGGGCGCAAAAATAAAGTAGCCTAAATTCCAGTCTACGCTGGCATGATTTGTCCACATTATTTTATCTTGAATGCCCTCGGCAGTTAGTTCCTGCTTAGTAAACATCGTAAACATCAACGACTTGTACAATCCTCATAGGATTAATTGTTTCGCATTCATTCACATAAAAAAATGTACTGCCTGACGCCGGATACATGTTTTTATGGGAGACGATGAGACTTTACGAATAAATAATGTTTCTGTGTATCGTAGCGCCTTGGAAGGATGGTTAAAATGGTCTTGTTATCTACACTTCCTAGACGTCTCTAACAACCCTCTTCTGCAAGTGGTATAGATGTATACCACAGTCATCAAGATATACAACAACCTGGTCATGAGATTAATTTTGAATATTAAGCTTATTTAGCCCGTCTCCTTTTAAACTTCCTCCCAGATCGCAAACCATTTGCAATCTGCTTTCAAGAAAGTCAAAGTCTAAATATGAGTCACATAATGAGAGAAAACTTTGCAAATTTCTGTTCTGGAGGTTAGCATCATCTGAAAACTCCTTGGCAGTCAACACCTTGACAAAGACGTCCACCCTGAGTCAAGCCAGTCACTAAGCCACGCTGTTTTCAAGGCATCATCAAGATATCAGGAAACCCGACTGCAGAGAACACAGGGGACGAAATAATCTGGTTACTTTCCGCCGGTTTTGATCAGCGTTAGGATTCCTTTCTCAGTTCTTTGGGCCTACAGGTAACTTTTCTCGTCAGAATGACATTCGCCTGGCAGTCTCTGCTCCCAGAGATACGCAACATCATCCTCCAGGAACTATCACACGACGATACAACAGCAATCTATGCAAGCGTTTGTAAAGAGTGGAGGAGTTTCTTCGGAAACAGAAACTTCAGCCATCTCAAGATTCCTCCATCTGACCTCGACTTCCTCGACCAGCTGTCCGAAGAATCAACGAGACAGGTTGATCACATTTGGCTCAACATTGAGCTCAAGAGATATAGCTGTCGGATTTGCCGAAGAATTGAGACTCCTACATGGTCCTACTTGAACGATCGGGTCATAGTAGAAGCAGTGGTAAAGATGTTCTCAGTCCTAGCGAGGTGGGATCATAACCAACACTTGACGTTGGAGCTCAACGCCTACTCTCCAAGCGACTCAGAACATTGGTTTAAGGAGTGCTATTTTGGTGCTTCTGGGGAAGAAAAGTTCGATGTTATACCAAAGAGTAGGGACTTTCACGATCCCCGACACGGGTGGCAGTACGGTGACGTTGTCGAGCCCCCTACAGATAGGGCATTGGCACGGCCATTCGCACTCCCCATGGCTGCAGGATTTGGGAAACACGAGCAACGACTTCCAAAAGTGAAGGCAGTAACGAAGTTTGTCCTTCGAAGACAGTGTCGCCGTCAACTGGACCCAGCGACCCTGTCGCAACTATGGTGCAGTCTTCCACGGCTACAAGAGATCTCCTTTGAGCCATGGCAGTTGTTTTACGGCGGTGTGCAAGACATATGGGATCAATTTTACGAAGAAATGATCTATTGGGGGATGCTAAGAAGTGTGAAGAAAGTCACGATATTTGAAGACTTCAACGAGAATTACCTCGATATATTCTGGGACCTCCCCGGGGACTCGTGGGATACTCCTGCACGAGTTCGAGCCACGAATTTCAAAGTCGGTGCTGCATTCGCAAGAAGAAGCCGGGGACTGGAGCATCTATCGGTTGGATTTCTCACGGATGCTTGTCATTTCTTCAAAGCTTGTCAGCCGGACTGGCAATGGGATCAGCTGCAATCCCTGTGCTTGACCTCACGACTGATGACCAAGACCACCCCAAACAAGACAAACCAGCTCCTAACGTTAGCAGCACAAATAGTGCCGAGAATGCCGAAACTCGAGACTTTGACCTTATGGAACGGGGCGAGAGGGGAAGCTTGTTCGTTTACCTACTGTCGACAGTATGGCTCAATTATCTGGCGAGCAACATGGGATTTGAGATTGAGGGAATCGACACTTGGCGCATGGCAATCGATCTCAAGGGTCGAGACGCATTTGATAAAGGATACGATTCGTTCTCATGGAGACGCTATCAAGTATTTGGGGCTGGACTCTGTGGTCGATGCTACTTCGTTGAAACAGATAGTTGCAGAAAACAGCCAGGGCTTGCTCTAACAGAGGTTAAGAAGCGATATTAATATCTCTTAACAATACCGACTTCCAGAACGAATGATCATCCCTATGAGACTCTTCTGAATATCTATGAACGGTTCTAGCTACCGGGGCTGTACCCATAGACAGTGGGCAAGCGTCAGGATGTCGGAGCAATTGGCCGCTGCAAGCATAAGAGACGAATTAATTTGGTCACCTTAGACGATCTTAGACTAGCGATTAGACTAATTCATTTCTGTAGCCTAAATCTGAGAGGACAATTCTTTTGACACTCGCCTGGCGGGCTGCCTATCAACGGCGCTGTCGCTCACTCCTGTCATCAACGACCAAGGGCCGAGGACCGGTCCTGGCGATGTCCAACATATGCCAATACATTGACTAGAAACAATACCCATCCACCGACTACGTGCACTTCCCACAATAACCGCACTCAACATCACACGCAGCATAATCGCTCTGTTCGTCGCTGTCGGATAAGGTCGCCATGAAGTCTTCCCAGCGTTCCGACTCTCCTGCGTCGGCGGCCCCAGCACCCAACCAAGCTTCCCATTGCTTCTTGACTGACGCTGATAGAGCTTCGCCTGCATCCGGCAGCTGCTGGCGAATCTCGAGGGAACCGTAGCCGGACCAGACAATCTCCAATTTACCGTCCTTTGAAGCCCGGACACTGTCAAGAATGCGGTGGAAGAGAGTCTCAAGTCGGTTCAACGACGGCTGGTTCAAGTCTTGCCATTCCTCCACGTCAGACTTGATGTTCTTGATCTCAATGTCTTTTTCCTGGAACAATCCTCTTTCGTGGTAGGCAAGGAGGAAGTTCGTCAGTTGAGAGATCCATAGGCGTGGGAGCTGCTCTCCAAGATGGTCTTTATGGCGTGTTCTTGCCGATCGCGTCTTCAAGTCAAAGATGCTAGTTTGAGGTATCACTTCACCGCCTTCCGAGACGACGAGCTCGTCAGTGGTGTTTGGAGGTTGCTCGCTCACACCGAGATTCTGGATCTGATCAAGATCATCCCCCTTGAAGGACCTGACACTACATTTGTCGCTGGCTTCAGGGAGGTACCCGTCGCCTTCGAATCGTACGAGAAGGTCAAAGCCGCCAAATTGATAGGAAAGAATCCTCTGATGAGTCTTGGACCTTTTGACAGAAGGGTCCCAGGTAGTATAGGCCTCTGGAAATGTATGTCCGAATCCATGGATGCCCTTGATGGTCTCATCGGGCGCGTTCTCTCTACGGATGAAGTGAACAGTGTTGCCGATCTTCTCGACGAGGATGCGAAAGCAATTGTCCAAGTCAACGCCTCTGGCGAAACGGAGAAGATTCCCGATTGAACTTCCGCAAGCGAAGATACTGACAGGCATGGGCTCGGGATGCATCTTCATCACAGAAACGATAGCAGGTTCCATGGGATGTTTGGGATAGAATGCGGCATTCATGTCGCGATAGTAGTCGCCCGAATCCCCGGGCAAGCGCTTTGACCCTTTGAGTGGTGTCCATTTTGGAGGTTGACCTAGTGATGTTAGATGCGCTCATTGTTAGAATGGCTGACATACCTGGGATAATTATCTTCGGGGACGAAGAGCTGACCCAGTTGTACGATGCAACGAACTTGACGTTCTGGATCTCGGCGCGGACATCCTTGCCAGAGAGATCGTCTCTAGAGATGCGCTCGACGATATCTCCGAGTGGAAGTGCTTTTGAACCCTCTGTTCCCAGTCGGTCTGCCAGGAAATGACCTCTGTATCCTCTGTATCCTCTGTTCATGGTGAAGGTAGTTGTGAGTGCGTGAAGGTTGATTGAGGATGAAGGAGAGAGATTAAAGACTTTGTTTCAGCAGTCTATGGACTTCTTCAAAATAGACCAGGTAGTGTAACAATCTTGTAGTGGTTGCCTGCTCATTAAATACATTTACTGGTGTTCAGTGTTGGCCAGCTGTCAGGGTATCAGTGAAATTGGTCACCGAGGATAAGAGACGAAATAATCTGACTTGCTTATGACAACGTAGACCAGCTATTAACCTATTTTATTTTGTCACTCTAAGCCAATCTTTCTGCTTGCCCTGTTGGCTGTTGACTGTTGGCCAGGCCAGGCATGCGACCGAAAGCGGGCTGTGAAGACTGGATGGCCTCCCAATCTGCCTCCCAATTTGCCTAGCAGAGACATATTAACATCATTTCACATGAGAATATCGCATTGAATAATTGATTTGTGAGTTTTTCGCCGTCTTTGTCCGCATTGAATGCCAACTCCGCCCACCTAGTGTACATGTGGGAGGCCCATCAACCCACCAGAGCCTGATTTCCATGACGAATGAGAAGCCATTGGTTTGTCGCATAATGATGCCTCGTCGGCCCCATGCATGATGTTTGTATCTGTTGGACATCGTGGCGATAATGATTGGAGTATCTTTAGGCAGGTAGGCACACTGGTATGCCGCTTCATTTACAGTACGAAGGGAGGGTGCATTCACTACAAGTGAAGTAGTCTTACACAAGGAGTCCGACTTCCATATCTTGTCCTCAATCGCTTTTTCTTCATCTCAACATCATCTCAACCTTTTCACCATCTAAACTTACCAACTCCTCATCATATTTTGTACTATTGGCGATGGTTCTGGTTCAAGACTCATCAGGCCCACGAGCAGCCAAGCTCATCAAGCTCTTCTGGGCTGTAACTAAAGGAGAGCAGCAGATCACCAACTCTCATTCTGCCAATCTCTTTCTGCAAGCCTGTAAAATCTTCAGCGACAAGAACACAGCTGTCAAATGTGTTGAAGTCTTGATCTCCAACCCCTCCGGTATCCCGGCTCTAGAGAGAGCTGTACGTGCCGACTTGAGCCCTGGATTCATCAACTCGACCACCCTGCCTTTTATGCACACACTCTCGGATGACGGCGTTGCCTCACTCAACAATGGCGCATTCCTTCGTCAACTCCTGTCTGCAATCTTGGAGCCTTGTACATTCTGGACCGCATCAATGGACGCATATAGTAATGGCAGACTTGACAACATTGGGCTTGAAGCCTTTGCCTGGCTCTGCTTGCGGGTCGTCTCTGATCAGAGCGGCTTCAATGCACACAAGCTTGCCGTTGATCAGATGATGGAGCGCCAATCCCTTCTCAAGTCCGATTCACCTGAAGTCAGGAAGGTTGGCTATCGCATTGAGAAACTCATCAAGATCTTTTCCCAACCGGGAACTGCAACAAACGGCGTCACTGCCGGAGGACGACATGACAATGATCACATCAACTTCCGACAGATCTCAATCTACCCTACCTGCGATGAACTGTCATCTACCGATCCTCCCTATCTGCAACGTCTTGGAGAAGTTTTTGATACACCAATGGACACACGAAGCCAGCATTACCGTGACTGGCTGTTCCGTTTACTCCGTGAAGACATGCTCTCCGAGCTTCGAGAGGATCTTCAGACTGCTATGGGCCAGAAGAAGCGCAGACGCCGACCGGTGATCCTCAGCCAGATGAAACTTGTTGGTAACAATTCCGAGGGTACGACCAACCGAAACGTCCCCCCGTACACCGTTCTCGTGGCCTGCAGCCGAGGTGTGAATTTCCCTCCCAACATCCGCCAAGCATACAAGCGAGACTTCATCATCAATTCAAAGAACTTCATGAAGCACGACTCTTTCGGCGCGCTCTGCTGCGGTGACACAATCATTGCATTCGGATCACTCTTCCGGGACGTTGACAAACTTTTGCAGTCACCACCTATTGTCGGGATTAGATTCACGGACGAGTCTGGCTTACAGTCCGCTTTGACGGCCTTTGGAAGCATATCGAAGGACCAACTGAAGTTTCTACTCGTGGACACTGCCACCTTTGCTTACGAGCCAATCCTCAAGAGGTTGAAGACTATTGCGGATGTTCCTCTTGAGGCTCAATTGATTGACTCAGACCAGCCGTCACTCGACAGCCCGAAGTCCGTGAAGCTGGATGCCTTGCTCACTCAATTCAGGGCAGGCTTTGAGGATGGGCTTAGTGTCAAAATGCCTTCGAGCCTAAAGCTTAAGAAGGAGATTTACCTCCAAGATGCTCAGCTTAAGTCCTTCATTCACGGATTGAGTACTGATGTGGCTTTAATCCAAGGTCCACCTGGCACTGGCAAATCATTCCTCGGTGCACTCATTCTCTTGGCCATACTGCGCCTCACCGACTCTCGCATTCTTGTGCTAAGCTACACAAATCATGCTCTCGATCAATTCCTGGAAGATCTCATGGATATTGGCGTTAGTTCGGATCAAATTGTCCGTCTCGGGTCGAAATCTACCGAAGCCACCAAGCCTACACTTTTGCGGGAGTACGATGGCCAAAAGAGATACTGGTTGACTATGGAGGAGAAGAATATCCTCAATACTCTACGAAATGATGAGACATCACTCGAGACGCAACTCCAAGAGCACAGTAAGAAGCTTGCAGGGCATGGTGCTCAACCCGCCGATATCCTCGAGTACCTTGAGTTCTCCGACGGGTTCACATCGGCGTGGTCCGCATTCCAGGTTACTGATGGCGATGGATTCCAGACGGTTGACAAGGAGGGTAAGGTAATTGAGCCCGAGACAATTTACCAGTATTGGCTTCGCGACGGCGATGTTGACAAGATGGGCAGCCTGGGCGCCTCATTGGAAGACTCTGCACGCGGGATTTGGGACCTGTCACATGACTTGAGAAAGCAATTGCATGACGAATGGTCTGCGAACGTCCAACAGGAGCAAGTCATCAGCTTTGTCGACCTCAACAAGAGATATGGAGATGTCAAGGCCAGAGTCAAGAGTATACTTGATGAGCGCGGCAGGAGAGTGCTTCAAGACAAGCGAATCATTGGAAGTACGACTACTGCTGCAGCAATGTACCAGTCTATAATTGAAACAGCAAACCCCGATGTTATCCTTGTCGAAGAGGCTGGAGAAATTCTCGAGGCGCATATCGTCACTGCTATGAGCGCCTCAGTCAAACAGCTCATTCTTATCGGTGATCACAAGCAGCTGAGACCAAAAGTCAACAATTACGCCTTGACAAAAGAAAAAGGCGAGGGCTACGACTTGAATGTGTCACTCTTCGAAAGGCTTGTTACGCAAGGCCGTCATTTTACAGCACTTGAGGAGCAGCATCGCAGCCACTCCGACATATCACAATACCCTCGTATGTTGGCATATCCCGAGTTGAAGGATGCGCCCTCCACCTTAGAACGTGATCCTATCCGAGGTCTTGAGAACCGTGTCACTTTTGTTCATCACGAAAAGCCGGAGGACACCATGAACGATGTGAGCGAGCGCCGAGATCCTACCACGAAGTCTAGCAAGAGAAACCGTCATGAAGCTTCGATGGTCCTCAAGACCGTCCGCTTTCTTTCGCAAAATGGATACAAGACTGAGAACATGGTAGTTCTTACACCATACCTCGGGCAACTGTCACTACTGAAGGAAATCCTTCGCGAAGACCATGATCCTGTGCTGAGCGACCTCGATTCGCATGACTTGGTACAAGCTGGGCTTGTCACCCCAGCAGCAGCCAAGATCAACAAGAAATCGCTACGTTTGTCTACTATAGGTAAGCAATTACAACCATGGACAGATTCATTCTAACACCTACAGATAACTACCAAGGAGAGGAATGCGACATTGTCATTGTGTCACTGACACGCAGTAATGACTCTGGAGATATCGGCTTTCTACATGCTCGTGAGCGCCTTGTTGTACTACTTTCCCGAGCACGAGATGGTATGATCCTTTTCGGCAACATGGAGACATTCATGAAGAGTAAGAAGGGAGGTGAGATGTGGACACAGTACTTTGACGCGCTCAAGAGAAATGGTTGCGTGTTCAATGGTCTCCCTGTTCATTGTGAGCGACATCCGGAAACGTCAATGCTACTGAAGACCCCTCAGGACTTTGACACTATGTGTCCTGATGGAGGATGCGCTGAACCTTGGTAAGCAGGTGTACCCCGATCCAATGTCTCGTCTAACGCTTTTAGTGGTGCCGCTCTGAGCTGTGGGAAACACTTCTGTAACCGACGTTGTCATCGGGTACAAGACCATTCAAATGTTGAATGCGTCGAGAAGGTTGACAGAACGTGTGCAAGGGGCCATAAGTCAAAGGTGCCCTGCGGAGATAAGTCCAAATCCTGCATCGCATGTACCAAAGAGGACCAAGATAATCGTCGTCGTATCGAGCGGAACCTCGAACTCGAGAGAACGCGTGCAGAGAAGCAAGATAAGTACCGGAAGGAGTTACAAGAGATTGAAGACGAAATTGATCATCACCGGAGAACCATGAAGTGCGAGACTGAAGAAAAAGAACAGGCGGATGAATTGCAACGGAAGAAGGAGGAGCTTGAGGCTTTGCGTCAAGCCAAGGCCAACAAGACCAAGATGGAATCATCTCAGACGAACCAAACGCCCGAGGACTCGGTACCACAATTCAATGTCATCTCAAATGCCGCATCCGAGTGGAAGCACATGAAAGACGTCGAGGGTGCCAGCAATGCCGTTTTGGACAAGCTTATGGGGATGATTGGTCTGGAATCAGTTAAGGATCAAATACTATCCATCAAATCGGCAATAGACACCAAAATACGCCAAAGGTTCTCGCTGGGTGACGAGCGATGGAGCTGTTCGCTCCTCGGCAATCCAGGAACAGGAAAGTATAAACCCTTCAATATGATGATGTAGCCTAAATTATGCTGATTTAGACTAAATTATGCTGATTTAGACTATATTGTGCTGATTTAGACTAAATTATGCTGGTTTAGATTAAAATATGATGATGTAGACTAATTGGTATACAGGCAAGACTACAGTCGCAAGACTCTACGCGGAGTTCCTCACTACGGTCGGAGCGATCCCAGGAGTGAGCTTCAAAGAAGTCTCGGGAGCAAAGCTCGCCAACATAGGTGTCTCTGGCTGCGAGAAGCTTCTTGAGGAGATAAAGACAGCTGGTGGAGGCTGTCTCTTCATAGATGAAGCGTATCAATTGTCATCCGGCAATAGCCCTGGTGGAAAGGCAGTCTTGGACTTCTTGTTGGCAGAAGTCGAAAACTCACGAGGCAAGATTGTCTTCGTTTTGGCTGGCTACAGAAATGAGATGGAGTCGTTCTTTGCCCACAACCCCGGCATCCCCAGTCGATTTCCCATCGAGATGAAGTTTGAGGACTACACGGATGATGAACTCCTTCAGATTCTTCAGCTGCAAATCCATCGTAAGTTCAAAGGAAAGATGAAAGTTGAACAGGGCAACGACGGACTTTTCTGTCGAATTGTTGCACGACGAGTCGGCCACGGTCGGGGAAGAAATGGCTTCGGCAACGCACGAGCGGTGGAAAACTACCTTCAAATTATCACCAACAGACAATCCACACGTCTTCGAAGGGTCCGCCGATCCGGAGCAAAGCCAGACGACCTCTTGCTCACTCAAGAAGATCTAATCGGCCCTGAGCCGTCCGCAGCCTTGGCCAAAAGCAACGCTTATCGAGACCTCAACTCAATGATCGGCTTGAAAGAGGTTAAGGAAGCACTGAAAGTACTCATGGACACCTTGAAGACGAACTACCACCGCGAGCTTGAGGAGAAACCTTTGGTTGAGTTTTCACTGAACAAGGCCTTTCTGGGATCACCAGGAACTGGCAAAACGACTGTCGCGAAACTTTATGGTCTGGTACTCAAAGACCTAGGCCTCTTGTCCAACGGAGAGCTCATTGTCAAGAACCCAGCTGACTTTGTTGGTCAACATATCGGCAGTTCCGAAGCTCAGACAAAGGCTATACTGGCGTCAACGGTCGGAAAGGTCCTTGTGATTGACGAGGCCTATGGCTTATTCGCTGGGAGACCCGATGGATCTGATATGAATCAGTTCAAGACAGCTGTGATAGATACCATCGTAGGTGAGGTGCAAAGTGTCCCAGGTGAAGACAGATGTGTCCTGCTTCTTGGGTACAAAGACAAAATGGAGGAAATGTTCCAGAACGTCAATCCTGGCTTGGCCAGACGTTTTCCCATTGCATCTGCCTTTGTCTTTGAAGACTTTGATCAAGGAGAATTGGCCAAGATTCTTGATATGAAGCTTGGAAAGTCGGGTTTCAAGGCAACAGAAGGAGGTAAGTCTGTCGCTTTGGAGGTTCTCAATCGTGCAAGAAATCGACCCAACTTCGGCAACGCGGGAGAGATCGATATCCTGCTTGGAAGAGCACAGGCGAGTCACCAGCAACGCGTCTCGTCGGGTCGGATCAAGCGACACGGTACTTTGGAGGCAATCGACTTTGATAAAGATCACGACCGAGCCGAGAAGGGGACTGATGTTGCGAAGCTTTTCGCGGGAGATATTGGACGAGACCATCTTGTATCAATCCTCGAAGGCTATCAGAAACGCGTACGAGAAGCGAAGCAGCTTGAAATTGATCCAGAAATACCGTTCAACTTTCTCTTCCGTGGCCCACCTGGAACAGGCAAGACCACAGCAGCGCGCAAAATGGGCAAGGTGTATTACGACATGGGTTTCCTGGCTAGCACAGAGGTCCTTGAAGTGTCTGCCACTGACCTTATTGGCCAATACGTCGGACATACAGGGCCAAAGGTGCAAAAGCTTCTCGAAAAGGCAATGGGCCGTGTGCTTTTTATTGATGAAGCTTATCGGCTTGCACCGAACAGCCATGGATCGTTTGCACAAGAGGCGATTGATGAGTTGGTGGATTGTGTTACAAAACCCAAGTACCAAGGCAAGCTCATTATCATTCTGGCTGGCTACGTACAAGACATCAACAATTTGCTTGGTATCAATCCGGGCCTGTCGAGTCGTTTCCCGGAGAGT
The DNA here is from genome assembly GCA_004367495.1 of Fusarium scirpi. Taxonomy (NCBI): domain Eukaryota; kingdom Fungi; phylum Ascomycota; class Sordariomycetes; order Hypocreales; family Nectriaceae; genus Fusarium; species Fusarium scirpi. The sequence continues at coordinate 68,803 of QHHJ01000032.1, read as the reverse complement.
ATCGACTTCGACCCTTTGACTGTCGCAAGCTGCATTCATCTATTGACGACTCAACTGCAAGAAAAGAAGGACAAGATTAAGAACCAGAAGTTTTTTGATGTATCCTGTTTGGAGATCCTTTCGCCGCCATTCCTCCAAGAATTGACCGTCAAGTTTGAGACTCTTTCTGAACAGGAAGGCTGGGCCAATGCGAGAGACGTGAAGGAACTGGCCAAGAAGATGTATCACAAGCTCGACTTTTCTCTGCCAGCTCTGACGCTGACAGAGGACATCGTTCTATCCACTATTGGCGAGATGATCTCTGAACGGTCCGACAGGATGAACAACAAGAAAGCCAAAACCGCTACCAAGCTTCCCAAAGTACCTGTCATGACACCTACCCCAACAATGTCTGCACCCAAGTCCAGCTCAAGCTCGAACCCGAACCCGAAGAGTACTAATGGGGATGATCAGGGGAAACAGGCGGACGAAGAGTGCGATGTCAACGAGGGGAGTGACATTCGAGACGCCGGTGTGAGCGATGAGGTATGGGAACAACTTCAAAAGGACAAGAAGAAAGAGGCCCAAGACAAACAAGATCTAGCACGTCTCAAGAAGGCCCAAAAGGATGCAAGTGATGCCGACAGGGAGAGGCTTGTACGCCAGATTTTGACGGCGGAAGATAAACGAAAGAAGATTGAAGCAGCGAAGGAGAAATTGAAGAAGATGGGTGTTTGCCCAGTAGGATACCATTGGATTAAGCAGAGTGGAGGATATCGGTGTGCTGGGGGCTCGCATTGGATGACTGATGAGCAGGTAAACAACATGTAGAGAAAACTCAGGATGTAGATACACGATTTTAGTCTGTATATCGTCTGATCGCAGTGAGATACTCTTGGTTGTCAATATCATGAAACACTGGAGTCGCATGTTTTAGAATGTAGTAATAAGCTTATTATCCTTTCATTCGCTACGCTAACTCCCTCTATTCCCCTAATGTCACTTGATCGTATGGTAAACCATTCCCTCAGCCCTGGGCCGGAAAGGTCTTTTCGACGTCGGTGACGCCCGAGAACCAGGAGACACGGTCCTTGGTAAAATGTTCCTCGGTCGGTCGGAGCTTCGTTTCATGCAACGAGAAGTCGTCAACAGTGCCAATACGCAGAATGCTGACGCCTGGCAAGCGCTCACCGACACGGTACATGAGGGTTCCACAGTTACTACAGAAGTAGTTGGTCATCTTCTTGCCCGAAGCTATCGTCTCATTCTGGCCATATGTTTTGAGTAACTCCTGTCCACGCAAGTGCTTGAGGTGGGAATCCTTAACGGTAAAGTTGCTGGTGAACATGGAAGCCGTGATCTTGCGACAGTCGGCACAATTACACACGAATGTCTTGACAAGGCCCTTGTCTCGATTGATCGGCTGTTGTTGCGTTAGCTCAATCCGTGTAAGCATGCTCAATTGACTCACAAATGAGAGCTGTACCCCGCCACAGTAACAAGTGGCCGTAGCCTCGTCCTCTGTGGACCAGCCATCTCTCGCTTGACCGGCAAGTGGAATATACGGCTTTGACTTATCAGCAGTACTCACAGCCATTGTCTCTGTTGTTGATTTATCGGAAGCCATTGTCCCGGGTGTCGCGTTGTTTGTAGGTCTGTCTTTTCTGTCTTTTCTGTCTTGCTTTCTTTTCTTTTAAATCCTGTCCAAGTGGCTACGAAGGCATCAAATAAATAAATGAACAGTTGGCTCGGGGGAAGATGGAATGCTATAGTTGGTGAAGAACAAGATGGATGACGAGGTTTGGTTAGTAAGATTCCGAGGTCATGGTGAATCACAAAGCCGGGTCAATTTGTAACCCGAAACCTTCAACGTTATGATGCACGACTCCTCGAATAGGCGGACAGGAGGAGTGATCAGTAATCATACCGGAGTAAGTTGTTACCGAAGCTTTTTGGACATCCTTTTCTAGTTTGTCACAACACCGAACTACCTTTGATGCACAATGAAATCTTATGAGCTGATACAGTAGCTATAGTATAATTGGCTTGAATGAATCTTGATGGCTTATCTTTTATAGACTATCGTATTGCCATTGAACGCATTGTCAAGACGTAATTGGTGTATTGTACTGGGTCTGTGGCGCTATTCTTTGGGATAAAATAACGATTAGTAAGTTTCGATACGACCTGAGAATCAGCCACAGAAGTAAAATCCAATCCTCTGAATTGTGCTCATAGGAGCAGACTCTGTAAGCTTTTTACTTTATGCTGAGCTCTGTTTATTGTTTGACGGACATCGATTCCTAAGTCCATCTTTGAGAGATCCCTTTATTGTGGACAGTACTTGCACAAGATCATTGCCCTGCTATATTTTCAGGTGTTGATGTTTGAGTCTGTGGGCGCAGTGATACGCTTTAAGTCCCTCATTCATCTTGATAAATCCATTTGTTCTATTCGTCTTCGTTCTCTCACGCTCGGGTCTGGAATTCTGAACTGTTATGCTGTGGACTGAACATCACCAAACTTGGGAGAGGCCATTGGTATCATTATCATGAATTCAAAAAAAAAAAATTCACAACTATCCGTCACTCTCTGATACTAGGCCAGAAGGTTGCGGATCTCTATGTCATTCCGCTATTAACGGTTCAAGGTGATCACCAAACGAGCTGGAGTAGCTCCCATTCGAGTTTGAGCTTAGTGTCTCCTATCCCAGTCTCGGTGGCATCTTTTTTCTCTTTTGATTCGTGATATACTTCATTTAGTGGGGCTTTGATAAGAATTCGTCGTAAACTGGCCTTTAATTTTACATGCATGTTTTGTCACATTCAGCTGGTCAACATCCTTGGCTCAGCCCCAACGACGGCTTCAAACTGTCAATTACGCGTTTAACAATTCTGTGTGATTAGCCAAAAGTTGATCACATAAACCACTATCGAGACGAGCTTTTAAGCTAATTCAATGTAGTCAACTTTGCAAGCGGGATACAGGAACAAACTACCGTCTCGCTATTGACCCTACACCACGAAAGTATACTTGTTGGTTCTGCGAAATTCAACCTGCATTAGTGAAACAGATGCCACCCATGTCCCCAGGGATCAGGAAGGTCAGCCGATGTCCGGCGCCTGGTGAGGAGATGTTATTTATTGCGTCTGTATCCAGACTTGCGTGAGCTGTGTCATACAACATAACTCGAATTCCAAGCTATACCACCATCATACTTCATTGTTCACTACACTATGGATGTCTCAGTCGATTCTGATGTTCTTCAAAAGCTCCATACCAAGGAAGCAACTTCTTTGCATAGGATTAGCGATGATCTGAGCGCTTGTGGTGTGGGGAAAATTGTCGATCTCCCCCAGATCATTGTGGTGGGCGAGCAATCGGCTGGCAAGTCATCAGTCCTCGAAGCCATTTCCCATATCCGGTTCCCTGTCGATAGTGGTGTTTGTACACGATTCGCGACAGAGCTGATCTTTCATCATGCGAGCGAGACTCGTATTGAAGCCAGCGTCAGGTTTGCAGACAAAACGAAACCATCTCAAACTTTTCAGCGGCAGAAATTCCACGAGGATGATCTTCCTGATATCATCAAAGAGGCCAAGGAGCACATGGGCTTTTCTCAAGATGGAAAAGACTTTTCCAAAGATGTATTACGACTTGAGATTGAAGGCCCCAAGATATACCCCTTGAGCCTAGTTGATCTCCCCGGTCTATACCATACAAGCTCGCACAATCAGTCGTCGGGAGGCAGAGATACCGTCGATGAGCTGGTTGAAGGATATATGCGACAGAAGAACAGCATTATCCTCGTGGTCGTCTCTGCCAATGTTAATTTGGTTAGCCATTCAGCTCTTGAGAAAGCAAAGACTATTGACCCTCAAAGACGGCGCACTATCGGGGTCATCACCAAGCCAGATCTTGCACTCCCCTCCAACGCCAAAGAATACATCATGGTGGCAAAGAATCAGGAAAGCGCACACAAGCTGCAGCTTGGATGGCACGTGCTCCGAAACAGAGGAGAAGATGAGACAAGCCTCGAGACTCGTGATAAACTTGAGGCGTCCTTCTTCGAAAAAGGTGCTTGGGCTACCGTCCCTGGCGAGGACCTTGGCATTGCCAATTTCCGCAAAAAGCTGAGCGGGATTCTATTCCAACACATTAGGAATAGCCTTCCTGGAGTCATCGAGGATATCGAAACAAAGCTCAGAGACAGGCAGGAGGAGCTTACCCGACTTGGGACTGGAAGATCTGACGCCAAGGCCAGAAGATCTTACCTGCTCACCATTGCTAGTGACTTCCAACGTCTGGCTCGAGACGGGTGCAATGGAAGATATAATGATTCGTTTTTCGGTGGCTTGGAGGATGAAGATCTGAAGTTCCGGGCCTTGCTTCGGAACTTTAACCGAGTTTTCGATTACATCCTGAGGACAAAAGGGTCCACTCAAAGCATCATCTTCTCTGAAGAGGACAAGTCTGACGAGGATAAGCTCCCCGGATATATTGCGAACTTTCTCGAACGCTATCCCTACGAGTTCCCGGATCCTAAAAGGGTCACTACAGAAGAGCTGAGCGTTGAGCTTGAGAGCAAAGCTGCTGCAAACCAAGGCCGAGAGTTTCCAGGATCTCCCAACGCAGATCTTGCCATGCAGCTGTTTAAGAACCAAGCCGCTCCATGGAAGCGAATCACTGAGTTTCACGTTGAGATGGTAGTCTCGGTTGCAAAGGCCTTCGTCGATCAGCTGTTCAAGCATGTGATAGGGTCTCCCCAGAACAATCCAACCACGGAAGCAATCTTGTCTACCCATGTAGACCCGTTCTTCGAAGAGAAGGAGAAGTTACTGCGTAGCAAGATCGACGAGTTGCTACGACCATACCTTCAAGGCTATTCCTCTCCCGTGGACATCGAGTTTTACCAGGCATTGTCTCAGAAGTCGGCGAACCGTGTCGCTAACCAGGTCTGCAAGACATTGGAGGACCAGTGTCCAGAGCTCTTTTCCGAGACGTCCAAGAATAGTCTGACACCTGAGAAGATAACCCAAGCGATGGTGTCTGGTCAAAGCTCACGAGTAGGAGAGTTTGGAACGGACAAGATTATTGATATGATGCTGACATACTATGAGGTGGGTACCAAAACACGAGAATCTTCATAATTTACTGACTAAACATATAGATGTCTCGACGCACATTCACAGACAATGTGGTTAATCTTGCGATTGAGAGTTGTCTCGTATGCAGCATTCCTGAGATCCTCACGCCAACAAAGGTCGACGGCATGAGCGATACCGAACTCGAGGACCTCGCAGCCGAGCGTATTGAAACGACGTCTCGTAGACATCTTCTTGACACAGAGATCAAGATCCTTCAAGACGGCCTAGCTACGTGCCGGAAGCACAAGCCGAGAATCGCCAACGGTATGATTCACACAACTGTTTCTAGGACTAACTAACAGAAGAAACACAGTCCTGCCCTCTTCCAGACCTGTTGTCAGTCCCTCGGGTCCTCCAACAACCTCCAAACCTGCTACCAAACCTGCGTCAGCCCCAAGCCCAGCCGCTCCCGGCCCAGCCAGTTCTGCTCCAGTAACTGCAAAGGCCCAACCCGCTCCGATACTATTCCCAGAATCTAGCACCCTCTGGCCAAAAGGTGGTATGACAGGACAAGTTCCCGCCTCGACCTCCAACAGCTCCGCCACTGGTGGTGGTGGTTTGTTTAATTCCTCAACCACCCCAACATCGAAGCCAAAGCAGAATGCGACGGATCCAGTTCAGACCAAAGCCCCCAGCATATTTGACAACCCAAATGGATCATCTGCTCCCGCGTCATCCGGCTCAACTGGTGGGCTTTTTGGTAGCAACGCTACACCTGCCGTCCCACCACAGAAATCTCTATTCGGGACTGAGACCGGCGCTTTTGGAGGATCACCAAACCAAAAACCCGCCGCCGGTGGGTTTGGCGGGTTTGGTAACTCTTTTGGTAGCGGAGGAAGCTCGAATGCGACAAAGGGTTAGTCCATGTATAGCTTGGTTCTCATTCAATAGGGTATGTACTCGGATGAAGATTAGTTTCCTGCTAACACTCTCCTGACCTTCAGATGGATCAAAGTGCTCACCAGAATGGACCCCGCAACAAATTAAAGACCTCGGAACCAGTTGGCCATATTTGGATGTATTTTCAAAAAATGACCCTTGGAATCCTTGGGCAAAAGATCGACATCTTCATGTTTGCCATATGGAGGGTTATCAGGATTTCTCGCCAGAAGAGATCCGCTTGCGAGGGGGTCCAGCAAAATTGATCCCCTTCTCCGGACAAGCGAAACCGTAAAGTTGTGTCTAGCATAACAACGCAGCGTCATTAACTGGAGAGAATTTGTCTAAGGAATCTAATAGTTTATTTTTTTATTTTTATTTTTTTAGAATAAACTATCTAGTGTCAGCTCTTTATACTATTCAAGATATAGCTATTACTACTGCCTCAAGGGTAACCATGCTTTAAATAGTTGAATACCTTCTTATAATATACAAACGTTGAAGTAATAATAGTTTAAAATAAGTTCAAGGTTTAGAATAAACTTCGAGAGATATTTACGATAGAAGGACACGTAGAGTACGAGTTTTTGATGTAGACTCTTAACTTGTATTGACACTCAAAATCCATCACATACTCGCTTTTTGGTTACTAATGTCAGCACTAACCATGACAGAAACACGTTCTGGCATACCAACAGCCTCACAAGCAAGACCCATGGTCACAATGGAAACCTGTGCAAGCCTCGCATCTCCCGTAAAGTTAAGATATCCCCGTCGGTCCACAAATATGTAGTCCTTGGGAGGCTCCCCCTTGCGATTTCTAAAATTAATGTTGGAAATATTGCCGTTATAGTCTACCGTGGCTTTCAGTCGGACGTCCAGATTATCGCTGTCGATGCGGAAAAGCCCGGGTAGGCCATTATGGTAGATTTTGATGTCGTTGATGTAGCAGGGTCTGCTAGGATCGAAGGAGGAACTTGCTTTGGAGCTCATTTTGAAGGCTGATGGGCTTTGCTGAAGGTGAGGGACGATGTTGCTACACTAAAGGAGTTATAGAGTATGTCCACGGGAATGTGCTCTTATAGTTATTAGGAAGTCAATCGGTGGCTGATTTATCTTGGGATCGCAGCCACAGTCATGTTCGGGGACAGTGACAAAGGACAATCAAATTAGCACTTAATCACTGTTTACACTTCCATCAGGCCTCCACAACTGAATCTTCAAGTAGCGCCAGTCCACCACTGTACCCTTCAGATCCACCCTCTCTCAACTAACCGTGATGAACAGGAACCTTTCGGTATCTGACCGTCTCAACACCAGCATCGTCGAACGTCCTATCAGCGACAACCTTGTACCCTCCAATCCTCGGCAAAATCTTAGTCCAGAACACCCAGTAAACAGCACCGAGAAGCAAAACGCCAACACCAACAACAGGGAAGACATAGTAAGGGTACCCATCGGCGTTCCAGTCACCATCAGGTGGGATGAATGGTACGAAGGCGAGGAAGATGTTGGCAAGGAGGTAGAGGACTGAGATGGGGAGGTACGTGTGCCATGGTGATGTCCAGTTCTCGGATTTACTGAAGTGCAAATAGATCAGACCGGCTGTGACGAAACCGTTTATCCAGGAGCCTGGGTATGTGTATCTGAGTGTGTTAGCGGTGATTCGTATGAAGAGGAGAAGGGAACTTACAAGCTGACGATGAAGTTGTAGGCTGGGCCAGCGGGTGGTGCAAGGAGAACCACAACAGTGACAAGCCAATGGAGGAACAACTACGCTGGTTAGCCGCTGCATCACAAGGCGCTGAGGGATGGACCGTCAGGGTATCAGAAGAATCGGCCGCTAAGAGCATAAGAGACGAAATATGTTAGTTACCTTATGCTAGCTTAGACTAGCACTTAAGCTCTTTTATTTCGTCTCTTATGCTCACGGCGGCCAATTTCTCTGTTGCCTTGCGGTAGAAGGTGAACTTACAGCCGGAGCCGGTGAGTTGAAAGGCTTGTTAGATGCCCAAAAGCGACTGAACGGGAGCATGCCCTCTTTAGCCAGCTCCTGATTCACTCTCGAATGGGCAAACGAAACAGCCAAGACATTTCCCAAATTACTCAATGCCACAAAGGCAGGCAAACTTCTCGCCGCAGCGCTCTCGCCGAAAACATTCTTGAAGAACAGGCCGGCGACGATGGCTTCAGACTTTGCAAGATCGGATTTTGGGATTGCTGCGAAATATGCCACGTTCGCGAGAACGTACAGAATTGTTACGCCTCCGATAGCGATAGGCGCTGCAACGGCGAGGGTTTTTCTCGGATTTTTCAATTCGCCGAGGACGTAGTTTGCGTTTTCCCAGCCTTTGTAACTGTAGATGATGTTTAGGAGAGCGTTAGAGTAGGCGTATGCGCCACCGCCGCCATAACCGTCTCCATCTTCAATACGGAAGGCGTTGTCGAAATTGTGAGGATTCGGGACACGACGATGGCCTGCTAAAGCAGCGAAGCCTGAAAAGACGATGAAAAGAAGGATCACAACTTTGAAAACGCCCAAAACATTGAAAAGTCGAACACCCCATTTGGGAAGCGTGCTGTGAAGAAGGACGGAAAAGCTGACGCATGCCACAGCTATACCTCGCGCTTCCCACCCGTCGGGTGTTTCCTTCCCCGCCGCGAAGAGGATGTACCTTCCAAATGCAAGAGAATTGCCCGAAGAAAAGCCAAGAAGGATCATCTGACTTGCCAAAACACAAGTAGCCAAGTATTTTGGGTGTCGATAGACTCTTTCGAGATAATTCTTTTCACCACCAGATCGGGGGATGGCGAGTCCAAATTCGAGAAACACGCTTAGACCGCAAAAGGTCAAGAAGCCACCGATGATCCATAGCATGAGACAAATGCCCACCGATCCGGTAGCTGCGAAAATACCCGACGGTGTGGAGAAGACTAATAGTCAGCCTCATTCTTGCATGATTTGTGAGTATCTAAACTTACTTCCTGTTCCAATCATCTTGTTAAGGATCAGAAAGACAGCGCCTGTAACACCAATCTTCCGATCCTCAGTGAATGCAAAGTTCTGCGCGTCGACAGTACTCCCGTTGTCGGTATCAATAGGTCTCTCATCGCTATTGAATCCATCATTGTTGAACCCGTCGTAGGGCTGGGAGCGAAAGCCATCAACGGCCGGGGCTTTCTTTGTGTCGGCCATGTCTGACCCAAAATGAAAACATGGCGGGACGAGAAGGCCTTATAAGCTGTACCAAACGCAATAATGTGATACAATGACGATGCACTGCAACACAAAAGTTCCTCCTCGATGGGTATCAAAAAAGGTGACAGTAAAAAAGCCAAGAGACGAAATAATTTGGTCACTTTACGTCATTTAAGACCAGTGTTTAGACCAATTATTTCTAACACCCTACGCCTCACAGACAATCTTTTCTGCCCCCACGATGTCGACATCGAATCCCAGCATCGCCAAGATATGCAGATCTACCCCAACGGGAAGGTCAAGACTACGTAGCGGGCGTTTTGACCCGGCCACAAAATAAGCTCTTAAGCATATCGGGTGGCTGTTGATCACGTTGCAGGGATATAATAGGCTATTTGTGATGATAATATTCTTCATTATTAAGAGTCTATTCTACAAAAGTCCCGATCTAGAAACAAAAGATGTGGTCGGTCATCTTGGCAGATGCACCAGGTTGCTCAAAGCCCAAGTTGCCAAGAGATGTCTTGGCCGCTTTGATCATACCAGGTGGTCCGCAGAGCATAATCTTGGAGTCAGGCCCGGGTGCGGGGAACTTCTCCTCCATAAGCGCTTGTGTCGCATAACCAGTTCCGTATGTCCAATCCTTGGGGGCGTTTTCAACAACATAGTAAAGTCTGAAATTTTGAGGGTATCGTCGGGCGAAAGTTTCAAGCTGCTCGCGGAGCAAAATATCTTGTTCTGAGCGGTTGGCGTAGACAAGGCTGACTTGTGTAAGGTCACGGTCGTCTTCGCAGATGGCTCGGATGATTTGGAACATGGGAGTAATGCCTGTTCCACCTGCAAGCATGCCTATTCTCTTACAGAGACCACGCTGATAACGCATGGCGCCCTTGGGTCCACGGAACTGCACCTCGTCGCCGAGTTCGAGGTTGGCAAGGTATTTACCGGTGAGGAGACCGTCAGGATAGCACTTGATGACGAGCTCAAGCTTTCCAAGGTCGTTGTTATTTGAAATGGGTGTGTAAGACCTGTTGACTGTCTTGCCTTCGATCTCGGCCTTGATAGCCAAGTGTTGACCGGTTGGCAGTCCAAGAACGGTTGTGGGAGTAGGAAGACTGAAAACCAGACGGTAAACGTTGGGAGCAATCTCTTCCTTCTCAGCCAAAGGAAGAGCGTGGTAAGCTGTAGGATCGAGCCATCCTCTTTGGAGTAGAGGGTTAAGCTTTGTGACCTTGGGCATCTTCTTGTGAGGAGCATAGCTCATGAAACCACCCTCCTCAAAGTGAAGGTATTTGGACAGCTTCTTGGCAGTAACGGTACCAGCGACGGTGAAAATCGCGGAAGCGATAAGGAAACCCTCCAGGAAACCAGGTCCAGATCCAGATCCAGGTCTCACCTTGGGCAAAGAGTTCAGGATCTCGGGGTTCAAGCGGTATGCTTGGTGAAGAGCCACGGCGCCAGCAGAAACGACGGCGGTAGCTGTGAGCGCGGTTGCGGCATAGCTGGTTCCAGCAACTGCCACAGGAGCCGCCTTCTTGAGAGTGACAGCCTTGGGAGCGTTTCGTACAGGCGCACCACTGTACTCTCCGATACGGTACTCCTCCATAATCTCAAAAGCATCCTCGGAGTGACCAGCAGAGTCAAAGTCTATGGTTGAATCCTTTCCAGCTGATTCAATAAGAACATCGGCACCGCCAGGGTGGTCCTCCATGTATTTTGTAACATCATAAACTAAGCGGTCAGCAGAATTCATGCATCAGCTAAAAATTCTTACCTTGTCCTTTGATGATTGTCCAACAATCACCGCGAGTGTTGTGTGCAGCCACTTCCTTAGCAGTAAACGAAGCCATTTTGATAAAGATTGATATTACCTCCTAACCAGAAAAAAAGCCGAGTCAAGAGGGCACACCTCATTATATTGAGCGCAATCAAATACAGTCGCATTGACTGGCCGACTAGACTACCCCTTTTAGGTCCAAGCCGAGGCTCATGGGGCTTTCTCGGCCGACTGTGGGTCCGGAACGGCCGAGTCTCCGTGCTGCTCCGTTTGGCGACCTTTGAATGGGCATAAACCCCGTAGGTCAAAGCTTCTTTATGGGCCTCCATGGATCGTCAATCCGAGGCAACGGGATTCGGCTTCAAGATATCCGCCGTCGGATTTCTCTTTCAAAAGCATCAATTGTGCTATCAAGATAAAGACAATTCCTCTGTAATGTTTCGATCTGCAACTATTTTCAGTCAAATTAAACCCGGAACAAGCTACCCTGACTCGGGATGTCAATAGTGTCGTTAGTCAGACTCAACAAACGACACTAATAAGAGGTACTTCGGCCAACCGCCAAGCGGCGTATCAAGATCTGTACCTCACTAACAGAGCTGCGGAGAATTCTCAGTGGATACGAAACGCCACCTTATCATGTCGGCACCGACTAGTCCGTCTAAGCGCAAATATTTTCATGCCCCCTAAAACGTGTCAATAGATTGCAGGGTTCATGACGCAGGTCCACCGAAGTCCGATTGTGGTCCTCTGCCTCGGCTTGGTCCCTTTCGTCGGGCGCTTTATATAGACCAGCCAGCGACTAGCCATTTGTAAAGTTGCTCGTCTCATTATACCGTATTATTCTTCATCATGGCTACCAAAAGTTTTCATCTTATGGGCGAGGACCCTTCAACGGCGCAGCAGATCGAACTGCCTGCGTCCCTGGATGAGCAAGGTCTCCAGCATTTAATAGCGTCGCATTTTGCAATTGTCGATCCCAGTGGTATGTCAATCGCAAATGAAAAATTCAACAACGACTGACCTTTTAGGAATTGGTTTTGTCACCGACTCTGAGGCTTTGCCAACTGTCGCTGATGTTCTCGCTGCTGATAACATCTCCATCACGATCGATGGAAAGGCTGTCCGCGAGGTCCCTGGCCCAAAGGGTCTGCCTCTTCTCGGCAACTATTTCGAGGTGTACCCCGACCATTTGGGTAACCACCAGCGCTTGTTTGAGAAATACGGTCCCCTCTTCAAGACGACAAACATGGGTAGCACCATTTACCACACAAACGACCCCAAGCTAGCCACCATTGTCTTCGCAGAGACCGACTTTTTCTCCAAGCGCATCATCGACGGTCACCCTTTGCATCCTATTAAGAACAAGGAAGCTGGTGTTTTCCTTGGTGACACTGACACCGAGGAGTGGAAGGAGGTTCACAAGTTTTTGCCCCCTGCTCTTGGTCCCAAGGCCGTGCGACATTACGCTCCCACCATGCAAAAGACTGTCGAGGATGCCTTCAAGGTTTTCGATGAGCTTGATGAGCGGGACGAGGCCTGGAACGTGTATCCTTACATGCTGAAGCTTGGAGCTCAGGCTGTTGGAAAGCTCGTCCTCGGCATGGATTTCCAGCACTTTACCTCTCCTGATGCCCGACCTCATGCAATGGTGTTGAGAATCGCGCAGTCTCTTGAGCTGAACAAGAAGATCACCTCAATGGGCAGCTGGTACAAGAACCTTCCTTTCGGTGACCCTCAGCGTCTGCGAGAGGCTCGTGCCCATATGGAGGCTATGATGACAGAATCTGTTGCCAACGCTGCCAAGGGTGACGGAGATTTGGAGCTTCAGGATGCCGCTGTCGAAGCCGAGAACATGGTTGACTATGTCCTTCGTGCTAGTGACAGCAAAGGTAACAAACTTCCTCGCGAACGCATTATGGAGCCTCTTGTCGTTGCTACCGGTGCCGGTTTCACAACAACCAGTTCTCTTCTGTCTTGGCTTCTGTACGGCCTTGTTGCCTACCCTGGCATGCAAGAGCGGCTTTTGCAGGAGATGGTCGACAATGGTTTCGACGAGAACACCCAGATCACTGCTGAGCTGACTAACAAGCTCACATTCCTTGACAAGTACATCAAGGAGACCCAACGCCGACACAACCCCTCCTACCAACCCGCCAGAACCTCAGCTGTTGACATGATTCTTCCTGGCGGTTACAAGCTCCCCAAGGACTCCATCGTTATTCCCGCCCTCCACCACATCCACAACAACACCAAGGTTTGGGACAACCCTGCTCTGTTCGACCCCGACCGCTGGGACACCGACCGTGTCAAGAACCGTCCCAAGGATTCTTACATCCCCTTTGCAACTGGTCCTCGTATGTGTATCGGCTTCAACTTTGCTCTGCAAGAGGTCAAGGTCTTCTTGCCCAAGCTTGTGTACCGATACAAGTTCAGTCTTGCCCAAGATGGTCCTGTGGAATACGATCCCATGTTCCAGTTGATTCGCCCGAATAATCTGTACGTTAGGGCTGAGAGGAGAATAAAGTGGCCATCAAAGAGCGATTAGACTTGGGTTAGATTTAGAGGTATAGACAAAAGTATATAATAGCATAATGTACAATAGATATCAAATGAGCTGCGATTGGTCCTACCAAGATCTGTGATCTGTATATGTTGAGTGGGGTCTTCGAAAGTTTATCCTCGTAACGCTTTCAAGGCTGATTCGTGGGCCAGCAATTCTCTCGGTTCGCCCGTCTCGATGATTTTACCATTTTGCAGGACAACAGCAATGTCAAAATCTGTGACATGATCCAATCGATGTGTGACTTCAATGATGATGCGGCCATGCATAACTTCCTGGATGATGTTACGCACTTCCTTGTCCGTAGTCTTATCAACACTGCTTGTTGGTTCGTCGAGAAGGACAATGCTTGAGTGAGAAAGCAAAGCTCGTGCAAGACAGAAGAGCTGGCGTTGTCCGACCGAGAAGCCGAGGGAAGATAAATCTGCATCCAGTCCTCCTCGGACTTCGATAGTCGGCCATAGAGTCGTCTTTTTCAAAGCTTCGATGAGCACCTCATCTGCTTGAACGAGCTCTTCCGGGTCCAAGTTCTTCCGTACAGTACCCGAAAGACTGACAGGATCTTGAGGTATAGTCAGAATTTGCGATCTGATATATTGTCGTGACATTGTTGCGAGGTCTTGGCCGTCAATACGAATAGTTCCGCTCTGGAGTTCCAGAAGTCGAAGGATCGAGAGAACGAGGGATGATTTACCACTGAACTGTCAGCCTTTCCCTGATATATGGGGTGCGTCTTACCTTCCAGAACGTCCACAAAGACAGACTTTCTGTCCAGGCTGTACAACCAATGATATGTCGCGGAGGACCGGCTGTGATTCCATGCTGACCAAAATTTAGTCAAGTCTCACTATGTAGATATACATACCTGTATGAAGATGTGATCTTTTCGATTTCGATCTTGCCTCCAGGCCAGTTGTCTGGCATTTCTGTCTCCATTTCCCCATTTTCGTTTGGTGTGCTGCCAATGAAGGCCTTGAGCCTGGCTATGGCCCCCAAGGATGTTTCCAGAGTTGTCCATTGATCGATCACTGTCGTCAGAGTGACGTTGAGACCAAGTAAATTAACCATAGCGAGTCCGATCGCGCCTTCACTTGTCGTGCCTGGAATTCGCAAGGCTATCGTAACCAACAGCACTGCCATCCCAGCGACAAAGAGATCGAGTACCAGCTCAAGCCATCTCTGGATGCAGAACATCAGATAGAAAGGTTTCTGCGATGTGTTCAGCAACTCGAAACTTTCGTTCAGAAGTTCTTTTGTCCAACCGAATGAGCGGACAGTCAATAGGCCTGCAGTGATTTCGGCGAATTGTGTGTAGAGTGGTGTTTTCGCTTCCAGGTCAAGAAGCCTCATCTGCCTGGAGGTACGGAGATAGTACTTTTGGATGAGATAAAGCGCCAAGAAGGAAAGTGGAAGGAAAGCCCCATAGTAAGTCGCCCCTGATGCAACAACTCCAGTTTGTACCAAACCGCGTAGGGTTAAATCGAGGGTGAGATAAAACGCCAGAGGAAGCGACATATCTATCAGTGTCATATCTTGACTAAATCGGTTCAAGATGCTGCCGCTCTCGGTTGTTGTAAAGAAATGCAAGGGGGCTCTGCAAACGGTGTTCAGAAGCTGCTCGTGAAGATTGTTGGATGACCTTTCGACGCCGACGATGAGGAAGTAGTCGATGTTCAGAAGTGCCAAGATCATGGAGGATAGAGCCAGTGCAACATAGCCTCCTGCGTATTTGGCGTCCTTTGAACCCTCCCCTTGCTCGGTCCAGATTCTCAGCCAGATCTGGGGCATGACTTCCAGTACCGCACCAACCACCGAAGCGGGAAAGACAATACTGATGACCTTCCAGCCCATTGATCGAACATAAATCTTGTAACACTCTGTATCGCCAGTCTTTCGTGCCAAGTCGATCTCCTTCTTTGGTTCAAGCTTGACAATCCTTTCTGGAACGGCCTCAGGTGTTTCAGCGGCCGTGATGGTTGTGAGCGCTTCGCAAGGTTCGAATTGGGCGTGGGAGACCTGATTTCTAGTGATATGACCGTCTTCGATGACTGTGATATAATTGGCAAAGGGAAGAAAATGGACTGGCCGTTAGATCGAGTTTGACAATTTGTGACGAGGCAGACCTACCATTGCTAGTTGTCAAGATAACAGTGCTTGCCCGAAGTAACCCATTTTCTCCAAGAATTCGATTGAAGACTGTATCGGCTGTTGTTTTGTCAAGACTGCTGAAGACATCGTCAAGAACAACGAGGCTGTTACGGGAGTACACGGCGCGAGCGAGAGCAACACGTTGCTTCTGTCCACCACTCAAAGCCACGCCCCCCGATCCAACGATAGTCTCTCGACCACGAGGCAACTGGGCCAGATCGTCTTCAAGCGCGCAAGAGTGTATGACCGTTGACAGCCACTTCTCGTCCAGCTCTGACTGGCCAATGATGTTTTTTTTCATTGTGGTGTTTCGAAGCCATGGTACTTGGTCGCAGTAGGTGGGGGAGGTTTCTGACTTGACAGTTCCCTGTGATGGCAGATTCTCTCCGATGATAGCTTTGAGTAGAGATGACTTACCACTTCCAACCTTTCCTACAACCATACTAATAGACCCTCGTGGAACTCGCAGATTGATATCAGTGAGAAGTGTGCTTCCGTCCTCGGCATGAAAGCACGCATTTTCAACGGTTATAGCTAGGCCATTTCCAGGGTCTTCCACCTTCATCTTGTCTTGCTCTTTCAGCAGAAGGAACGCCTGAATCCTGCCACAGCCGGCCGCAACTCCGGCAATCTGCATCAAAGAAACAAGAAGCATAACAAGAGGCTGAGTGACCAACGATACCAAGGAAAGCGATGTAAATGCTTCAGCGACGCTTAAGCCTCCATCCGATTTGGACCAGTATATGGCTGAAAGTATCATAACGACCGGTGTTACCTGAGCGGAAACCATGGCTACATTGTTAGCGATGTCAAGTAAGTGGTGGCAGGCTTACCAAGTGTGGTGAAGTGCACTAGTAACCATCGAAACCTTGCAGACACCTTCAGCTCTTGAACTCTCAAACCCTGCACGGTCTGGACGAAGAAGTCGGTAAGGCCCATCATCTTGATACCTTTAATTTGATCCAGCATACTCGATGTTTCACCCACCCTCCTTTGAACCATTTCATTCCATCGTACTGTCGCTGGTTCCATTGCTGGGGAAATAACCCCACTCAGAATGGTAGTGACTTCTTTGTTAGCTTGGTTATCTCCTATAAGGCTCACTTACTGAGTGTTGGTACTAGCACGAGAAGGCTTGGATGGCCGACTTGACGGTACAGTAGGTAAATCCCAACGGGAAGTTCAAGTAGGTTCGCCCACATGTCGTGTATCGAGGAGCCAGCAGCTACGACTGTTTCGACATCGGTCGTCATGAGTGTAACAGGCGCAGAGTCCTTGACAGACGTCGTTTTGAGTTTTAGCGTCTTCTTGAAAATCAGTGACACCAAACCGCCTCTATACATCGTGACCATTTGGAATGAGAGGTGCTTGTACCATGCCCCAGATATTGCAAGGCCGAGATAGATGAGTAGAGTCGCTCCGATGAGACCACTAGAGATCTGTACCGACATTTCCTTCCGGCCAACGAAGACGATAATAGATTGGATGAGGAAGGGTTGGGCGAAATTGAAACCACTTCGAAGAAGTCGAGGGAAGATGCCTGCCACGAACTGCCATTTGTATGCAAGGAAGATACACTTTAAAAGGCTAAACTGTCCGTTTTTGGGGTCTGCACTCGTCAGCACGAACATGGAAGGGGCTATGGGCATACCTTTCTCCCATTGTTCTTCTAAAGGTCCTGTTACATTGTTCGTATCAAATTTCGAATCAATGGCCTGCAAATCTTCGGTTTCAAGAATGCCGCGATGCCCTTGGAGGAAGAGATTGTTCAGCCACCAGAAGAAACTTCTATTGACCACGCCTGAGGAAGTTTCAGGTATCTTTTCGCCTGTTGAAGCTTTCGGTGTTTCCTCTAGAATCAGCAGTACAATTTTGAAAGCGAAAGAGGCAGTAAAGACAGCCGCGATGGCCCACATTGAACGTATCCAGAAGGTGCGAACCAGGGCAATGTCGAGAATTACGGTGATGGCAAGGTATCCGCTGATGAGCTTGGAAGGTTTCCTGGAGCTTATATGTTCGACCCAGATCAAAGAAGCAAGTGCTACTGACTCAACTATGCCAAGCACAGATTCCGCGATGGCCGTCTTGGTCGGGTTCGCTCGAGACCATAACACGACTAAAGCTATCTGTAAGCAAGCATAGCAGCCAACCGCGGCCTAAAGGGTCAGTAAAAGCAGTACCAGACTTCAAGTCACCTACCAATTTTAGCCACAATACAGTTCCAATTTTGGACACCTTCTCATTGTTCCGCAGCAGAAATAGTCTCAATGGCACCAGTAGAAGAAACAGTCCAGTAGGAAGAAGAGATAGGATACTTTGCTCGAAAAGAATTGTGAAATCGAAAGTCTTTGCCCTATGGGGCCCGAAATGATCATCTGAATCCATGGCTCAAGGTATCTTGAAGGGAATGTGAAAGTTCCATGATCAATCTGTTAATTTATATAAGTCTTCCTGTCAAGGGGAGCGCTCCAACGAACCTGAAGTAGCTTAGTGTCGATTCGTAGTGGGGTCATACGGGATACGCAACCAGGCAGTCTATACGTGATACGATGCGACGAGGCCACTGCCTGTAGGTACTGTAAGACGGGTGAAAGCGGGACTTTCATTCCTTCCTTCCCGTCCATTTCGGATTTCTTATCGATTAGAACAATTTGGTACAGAGAATTAGCGCAGTACCCAAACTTGTGCATCTTTCACCATCAACCACCATGCTCTGCGAGAGGTGCCAAGAGCTTGTTGCTTCTTCCGTTGAATTGTCGGATCTGGATTCATTTCCACATCATACATGTATTGAAGATTTCAGGATCTCGGTAGAGTCAAGATGCATGATATGCGCCACAATTTGGTTCGAATACACTCCAGATGAACAACAAAAGCTCAACCAGCTTGAGGGATACGAATATGAAACATTTGGGCTGATCAATGTTTATGTTGTACCGGATGATGAGTTGGAGGAAATAAGATTTGACTTTGAACTAGGTCCCGACGCGACGGAAACTACAGGAATTTCTCGCCGGATCATTGAATTCATGGTTCTCAAAGGTATAATCAAGCCTGACCCCAAATCCTGACCAAGTCCTAACAGTGATACAGAAGTAAATAAATCAGAGGGAACCATTTACGACCGCCTCGCTCTCGACTCTCTCCAACTCTCAGGCACCACAGATTCAAACGAAACCTTTTCCCTGGCGAGTAGATGGATTGACGAATGCATCGCGAAACATCCAGCTTGCAGTCATTCGACCACCACAGTATGGCATCCAACCCGATTGCTCAACTTCGGGTACTCTCTCGAGAAGGAAGAGTCCCTTGTTTACCTTGTGGAGTCAAACGACGTAACTCCGTCAGGGCCGTACATGACACTCAGCCATTCTTGGGGCAAAGGTCATATGATGACCCTGAACAAGCAGTCCTACCATAGCCTTCTGCAAGGGATACCTCTTTCTTCCTTACCACCAACGTTCCGGGATGCTTGTTCTATAGCTCGACAACTGGGCGTACAATATCTTTGGATTGATGCTTTGTGCATATTCCAAGACAAGGATGACCTTTCGGATTGGAGCAGGGAAGCTTCATTGATGAATAAGGTCTACTCTTACTCATATTGCAACATCGTTGCTGCCGATAATAGAGACAGTTCTCAGCCCATCTTCAGAAAGCGGGATCCGAAAAGTATGAACCCCCCAACTACTGAAACCTTGGTCCAAAAAGGACATTTGCAATGCCATGCCAACGGAGGCGTTTCATCAGGCAAATATGTTATAGATTACTTGGGATACCTGGCGCCCGTCAAAGATGCACATATCAACACTCGAGGCTGGGTTATGCAAGAACGTCTTCTGTCCCCTAGAGCCTTACATTTCGGTGAGCATCAAGTCTACTGGGAATGCCGCGAAAAGAGGGCCTCGGAGACCAATCCAGACGGATTGGAAATTTATGGGGATGGAGTTCCCTTCAAAGGGTTAGCAAAAGGTCCTCGTGGTGTTTTGTCTTGGACGCAGCTAGTCATGGCATATTCGAAATGTGCATTAAGTTACCCAAGCGACAAATTGGTGGCCTTTTCTGCTATCGCAAGGTCGTACACTACTCATCTATCGGATGAGTATGTTGCAGGCATGTGGCGAAGCCGACTTCATAACGACCTGTTGTGGCTGGTGTCGAGAATCACCAAGAGTGATCATACTCGCTATGGAACATACACAGCACCCACCTGGTCATGGGCATCAATCAACGGCACGGTCTGGATACCTTTTGAGTCTGACAGAATAGAATACCGGTACAAAGTGGATGATTATAAGTTAAAGTATGCCACGGAAGATAAAATGGGCGCAATTCGATCTGGGTGGCTCCATCTGAGTGGACAATTACGACCATTGAAACTGTTGCGCAAAACCTCCAACGAGTTTGCGTCTGAAGAGGAGAATATTATATGGTCTTTGGTCATTGACAACAATGAATATGATCCACACCATTACATCGCCGAACAGGCAGGAGGTCTACCGTTATTAGTGGTGCACCTCGACGAGTCGCATGTTGACTTTGGGGCGGAAAACGAGAGCGATTCTTTGTACTGCATGTTGGCAACCCACCATCTCTTCAACGAAGTCGGTGAAAGATGCAACATGTGGGACTTTCTCTTGTTTCAACTAGTGGATGCCACTCAAGGTACCTTTCGTCGAATAGGTCTGGCACGTACAAGAACAGGAGATGTCGACGATCCATACCCGGCAGGTAAACTCGTTCATGGACCCTCAGTACAACCGAGACTACTACCTTGTGCCGCGTATCAGGACGGCATTCACTCTATCTACGTCATATAGTACAGCACTCTTACGATTTATTAGCCCCAGTCTGCTTATTTATATGAAACATCAGAGAAAGTGTGACGCAAAATACTTAGATAGCAGGTTGCCCTAATAAGTGCAGTCTCGTACTAGACAGCTATCAGATGGCTAAACCCCGAGAAGATGAGTAAAGGCAATGTATTTAAAAGAACTATTTAGCTAAACTCTATGGAATTTTGGAAGGGATAGAAGATTAAGCAGATAGATGAGAAAGGAAAGTGTGTGGTCCAGTCGATGAAACCCAATCGAGTTTCAAGAGCGAAGGCGTGTGGGCACATCATGCGAGATGTTGCCGAGTGGAAAGCGGTGATTCGATGCAGGAGAACTTGTCAACAACTTGGGAAAGGAGCTGACAATCTCCAGCTGGAGTAAATCTAGTTCTGGGTAGGCTGAGCGTTGGCGACCTTGGTGGTCTTGCAAGCAGATCCCTTGCCCTCGGCCTTAGCAACCTGAGTAGCCTGGGTTCCGGTGCGGACCTTGGTGATGATAGTCTTGGGGCTAGTGGTATCCTGCTTGTTGTCCTTGTTGCTAGAGCTGTTTTTCTCCTTGGTGTCCTTGTTCTCGGTGGTCTTGTTGGCCTCAGTCTTGTTATCCTTGTTCTGAGTAACCTTGGTGTTCTTGCTCTCCTCAGAGTTCTCGTTCTTGTTGCCCGTGGTGTAACTGGTCTCCTTGTTCTCGTTCTTGGAAACCTTGGCAGTCTTGGTAACCTTGGACTTGGAGTCTTCCGCACCTTGGCCATACTGGACCTTCTCATTCTCAGCATTGGTAGCCTTGGTAACCTTGGGCTTGGAGGCTTGGACCTTGGTGGGCTTAACGTTGGACTTGACCTTGTTGTTCTCCTTGCTGTCAGACACAGCAACCTTGGCAGACTTGGTAGCCTTAACAGGAGCGTTCTGAACCTTGGTCATCTTGGAAGCGCTCTCAGAGATCAGGCCGCGAGGAGCGTCCTTAGTAGGGGCAGTAGTAGGAACCTGCTTAGAAGAGCATCCCTTGTCAAAGACAAATAGGTTGTCGCTACGAGCAGGAATCTTGGTAGCGGCAACCTTGAAGAGCTTGCAGGTGGGAGTCTCAGAGTCATCAGGAAGACCGTAGAGGAAGCTCAGACAAGAGTTATCGGCCTCAGCAAGAGCCTGACAGTCCTTAGCGGTAGCTGCGGTAGTCGTTTTGTAGGGCTCGACATCGTCATTCGCAGAACCAGAAGCAGCACAGTTGCACTTGGTAGAGCGACGGACAAGAACATTCCTGGGAATAGTTCCCCAAGGCTGAGCGGTGGTAGGGGCAGAAGTGGGAACACGGTCGGATGCACACTCCTTGTCAAAGACGTGCAGACCATCCTTGCGAGCAGGAACCTTGGAAGCCTGTACGTTGAAAAGGAGGCAGCTGGGATGAGCGGCGCCCTTAACCAGTCCAAAGGCAAAGCTCTTGCAAGCATCGTCCGAGGCACAGAGGGTCTGGCAGTCAACGGCAGTGTCGGCACTGTCAGCGTGGTAGGCCTTGATCTTGCTGTTGGCGGACCCAGCAGGGGCGATGTTGCACTTCTGGGTGCTCGTGATGAAGGGGCTGGCCATGACGGAAGCCATGGAGGCGGAAAGGATAGCGATAGAGGTCTTCATGGTGCTTGAAGGTTGAAGTTGGTAAAGAAAGTGTTGAAAGTGTTTGAGCGAGTGTAGTCGAAAGGATTGTAAGCGAATGTGAGCGAAAGTATTTGTTGGATGATGAGATACTTTGGAAAGACGAGAATAACGTCAAGTATTTATCTTCAAAATTTGCATCCAAGTTCTGGACGAGCTCCGATGACAAGAAAGGAGTTCCGTAACTCAATGATAGATGACGCGTCAGTTAAGACTACTGATAGTGTATAGCATCACCATTCTGTGAGCCTGCATGAAGATGAAATCAATAGTCTTGAAGCTACTGCCGGATGGCTCCATAGTATTCTGAACAGCTTCCATTGAAGCTCGTGATGTGGGAAATGCACAGCTTCCATTCTACCAAACTATGAAGCTTTGACACAACATACGGTGGAGGGATGTTAAGGAGGACCAAAAATGGATATGAAAGAACAGGAGCATAAGATGACCATAGCATTGGAATTATGACAATGTCCTACTGAGCTGGAGTTCTCATTCCGGATGGCCGCTAGGAATACGAACAGTATTCCATGCGGAAGTTATCTATAGAAAGGCATCACATAATAAAACATTATAATCCGATCCTTACACAATAACCAAATAGACAGTGTTTAGGTACAATGGTTCATTCCTGCCACTGGAGACTCACGTTAAGTTCTTCTCTTTTGATGCAACTAGTACGAGTGAGTAAGTAACCAACCTGCATCCTCACAATCTCTGCATGTAAGAACATCACGATGACAACAGGGGTCAGACCGCTCTGTCCAATCCAAAATCCAATGTACTGTTCCGGTATACTGGCTTTCATTCTGTGGATCTATAAAGCTTATTTGTGTTCCTAATGCAAGGTCGGAAAGTGGGCTCATCGAGGTTCCGCCGAAACGAAACGGCCTCAACCAGTAAAAGGCTCGCTTTATAATAGCAACTCGAAAGTCATCAGACACTTTACTTCAAATGTACAAGTTCGAATCCGATCATCTAACTTTCCTCGGGATAAAAACTGTGACGCGTGGGGCCCTAGTTCTGGTGTGATCAACCTGATCTGTATACATCAGTCCATGAGTGTTGCACGGGAGTTAAGTTTAAAATCCGTGATGTATTCAAAATAAATGATTAAGACATTGATAAATAAAAACTGAAAAGATCGCTTTCAGCATAAATTGATAGAAAACGATCCTCAGGGTATGCATGAGATCGACAAGATTCTCGGCTGTGGGGCTAGTAACGCGTGTCTCCGCCGACCGCAGCAGCTAAGAAAGCTTCGCCTCGAACTAGAACAACAAGTGTTTCATGTTTCTTAGATCATGTTCTATCATATGCGGCTCTGTGGAGCTGAGCGTGTTCAGTCTGTAGACGGTATGTGGGTGACAGCCCATGCGTCCGCTGAGAAGCTGAAAATACCCGAGAAATATCGAGGATCGCTTGCGGCTTCCGATCCCGCTCAAAACTAAGCTGAGATCCTGGAAAAGGATGGTTTCCGGAAGCTCGGTAGGATAATTGTGAGATCGACCACCTTGAGACTGTGCAGAGTCGTTTTGGTTGCGGAAGGTTATGATGCTTCGCGTGTAGGCCAGAATGTGACATCGAGCAGTGGAATTTTTACAAGTCCGCCAGCTCAGCCATATTCAGCTCGATATAGAGCACAGGATCATGGATAGATCATTTTGGGAAGCCAAGGTTCTACATCTCCACCATTATGATACACCTGATTCACATAACCACATCAAATTTGTACTGTTCAAAATATCGAAATGATCGGCCGATCTATTGTTACTATCTAAGGAACTCTAAACAAAATACAAGATCTATATCAAAATCAAACGAGTGTGTGGTACAAGTTCTTTTTGGAGTCTTGGAATCCCTGATCCCAAAACGACTCCCAGCACCTGTGTCATCTGCGCAAACGAATTGCTACCGATTAACTCTAAAGTCAAATTGAGTCACAATGATTTGTTTCTCCGGCTGAAACTTGGAGAGTTGGGGCTTAGTTGTGCTTCTGCTCAGGGTTAATGCTGTTGACAGACTGCTGGTTGGCCTTGGCTTGGTTACCAGTCTTGGCCTGAGCCTTCTGAGCACTGCTCTTGGTCTCAGTCTTGGCACCAGTCTTAGCATCAGCCTTCTCAGAAGGGATCTTTCCACGAGGCTCAGCATGGGTGGGCGCACTAGTAGGAACCTGAGCCGCAGGGCACCCCTTGGCAAAGACGTAAAGCTGATCATCGCCCTGAGGAACCTGAGCTGGAGCAACCTTGTACAGCTTGCAGACGGGAGTAGACGCGTCATCAGGAAGGCCAAACACAAAGCTCTGGCACCCATTCTGTGTATCACAAGCATCCTGGCACTTGTCTGCAGTCTCGGCACTGGGAGTAGCGAAGGGCTTGACGTTGCTGTTGGAAGCTGCAGTAGGAGCAGCGTTGCAAGTCATACCACGAGCAGCCACCTTGCTGTTTGTCTTTCCACGAGGCTCGTCGTGAGTAGGCTTAGACTGGGGAACCTTGCTACCAGAACAAGCCTTGTCGAAGACGTAAAGCTCGTTGTTCTGCTTGGGGACTCGAGAAGCCTCAACGCTGTAAAGCTTGCACACAGGAGTGCTGGCATCGGCAGGGAGGCCAAAGAGGAAGCTTTTGCAGGAGGAGTTAGAAGAGCAAGCTTTGAGACAGGCTTCAGCGGTGGAAGCGCTGGGCTGAGAGATGGGCTTGATGTTGGCGTTGGTGGAAGCTGAGGGAGCGACGTTGCACTGCTGGCTGCGGGTGTCGAAGGGATGAGCGAGAATGGCGGTGGCCATAGAGGCAGTGAGCATAGCCATGGAGGTCTTCATCTTGAATGATTGGGAATGAAAGTTGGTTCTAGGAACTTTAAGAGTTGAAAGAGTGTAAAGTTGTGAGTGAGTAAGCGATTGTTGTAGTTGTTGGTGATGAGAAGAAGTTGTTTAAGAGCAGAGGAAACAGACTATTTATACCCATCTGATCGATCTTCATGAGTCCTCCACTCCAAGAGTTCCTTGCCTCTTTGTTTGACGTCCATGGAGAAAGAAATGGCTACGCGTAAGCTCAAGTCGTAACTCTGTCCTCGAGCAATGTCCATCGCTAGAGTCGTTCATCAGCTCAGATCTACTAGACGTCATCTTTCTGACTATACCCGCCGATAGTTATTCCACATACCGCCAAAGAAACATTATTAACCCACATCTGATAAACTAGCTGTTCACAAAACATGAAACGACCCATTCCTCTAGTATGGGGCGAAGCTTTTTCGCTGTGGAGCATACGCGCAGCTAGCCCCCCAACCCTGCATTAAACATCCCGATGGAAGGCTCCGGGTACTAATGTGTAGGGTATTGAAAGCATTATTGAATTTCCATTATTGATTTCGTGGTATCTTTCCTTTTGATAGACTGTTGTTTAGTGATATAGTGGTTCAGAACCGGAATGAGAAGAGCACAACTATTTCGCAAGGACACTCTGACGATGAATGCAATAAGATTTACACATTAGACACATAGACAGATCTGTATTTCATGAATCGATTTGGTCTGATTGTACTAATGGTGCTAGAAGAGTAGACCCCATTATTCTCACAAACTATTATTAGCTCGGACCGTTTCGTTTCAACGGAAACTCAATCCTCCCACTTTCCGATCCCGCATCCGGGGCCGCATGAATGTGCCAAGAAGGATGCTTCCCGGCATTCACAATATGATCAAGAGCCGATATGAGGGTCCAGCTAGTTAGTTTTCGTAGAGCTGTGTTGAGACGTCAAACCGGGTGGAGAGACGTTCTTGATGAACCCAAGCAAGGAGATCTCGACAATCCTGGATTGGCCGTCTAAAGAATCGACTTGAGGGCGCAGATGACCACTGGAAGAAAATTGAAGAGCTACCTTCCATTGTGAATGGCTCTCAATGCGGATTGCTTCTAGATACAATTATCTGATATCCCTGAATATTTCCAAACATACTTGCACTCCATTACCTTGGACAATACCAGTACCAGAAAGTTTCCAACCATTCGGGGCTTTGACGACTGCTGAACTGCCATCTGGCGCTAATATTCTAATTGTTCCAGCCCCTTCCTGATCGTTAATACATAATTGAGCTGAAAAGTACCCTTGAGGAGTGTCGATAGAATACTCCACACTCTCCAATCCTGCAAGAACAGGCTCTACACCGATTTTTGTCCAGCCGGGTTCAAGTGGGTAAATTCCGACAAGATATCTGGGTAGTAGGAAGACTGGCCAAGTAGACCATCCATGCACAAGTGACACGTCGTGATTGAAGGGTGTGCCGTCTGTTTTCATGGCTTCCCAATGAGCACCGGAGTAGTTTGGACTGCTCTGGTCCCCCATTACGCCCCATACTCGGGACAATAGCTCCATGGCTTTGGGTCCCTCGTTCTTTGCGAAAAGAGCTTCGAGTGCAAACCCAGACGCATAGGGGCTGGTTAACCCAAAGTTATCCCACTTCTCGAGACCCCGAAATGCTGGCGGCAGAGAATAGTGGGTGGGAAATATACCTTCTACCAACTGGGGATGGTCTGGAGAGACACCAAGAGTAGCTGCGTAAGCATTCACGTCTTGAAATACACCATTAGCACTAAGGGAAAGTGCTGGTCGTAATGTCCCTTGTTCCTTGTTCCAAAGAACGCGAACTAGGGACTCTTTCAGACTAGATGCTTGGAGATAGTACTGGGATGTTGCCCCATCGTCTGGTGCCATCAATGCCATAGCGTCCAGAGCGTCGAGGTAAGCGAGATTCAGACCTGCAGATACGCCAAAGATGGGACCACCCATGGGAAACCAAGTCACTATTTGTAGTTAGTATCTGCGTAGACAAAAAACGACTTGTTTTGGAAAGCATACTTGAGAGATATGGCGGAGCTTCCACAAGGCCCTCATCATTCATAAACCGCCTTGTGAACTCCATATGGTGTTCCAGTTGATGATATAGACTTTCTACAAGTGTTCTATCACCCGAATACATCCAGTAGTCCTTGATTGATACCACCAGCAATAATGCGTACGTCAAAGAATAATGACCATAGTATGGTGGTTCATCTAGACCAGCATGCTCTGGGGCTTGTATTGGGCAGAGATTTCCAAGATAGCCATCGCTGGTTTGATGACTGACCAGAAGCTGAATTGTGCCTTTCCAAGATTCAAAGTCCGTGGTGGAGTATGCAATAGATCGACCAGTTACGAAAGCATCACCGCCGAAGGAAGCCCTGTCTCGTTTTGCACCATCGATGATGCACGGAAGCTTGTTGGATCCCACTTGAAAGTCGTCATATATACGTTCGGCATCGCTCAGTAGCATTGAATTCTCGTACAGAGTCTGTCCGCTTAGGCTCTCCACGGAAAGTTGTCGGTAGCAAGCGATCCATCCTGGCGGCCCACCGAACGCCACGGAACCAGTATTTATGAGGTTGTCGCCGAGCATGGCCCTGACATGAAGACCTGTGATGGTGGCCACCTCATGACCTCGAATCGTTATGGTTACACGGTCCTTGGTCGCCAGACTCTCGACGGTAAACCAGCCGGACAGATCGAGAGTTTCGGGTAGTTGCCAGGATCCTCGGTCGATCGAAGGTAAGATTGAGGACTGATTTGACAGCCCTTCAACAGCCGACAGTGTTCTGCTTCGGATGTCCAAGCATAAGATCAGACCGTTTGTAATCATATGTACAGCCCAGCTGACTCCAAGCTTTTCGACTTTTGTCTGGAATGTTAATTTCTTATCTGACCACCTTGTTCCCTGTCTGCAAGGGGCCCAATGGCCGCCGTAGACGCGAGTTCCGTCCTCGGTAACATCCCAGGCGGGAACAGTCTCTCCACGAGCCACCGTGCACATGTCAACTGTGCGAACACCATCTCTCCAGATGCGATTGATGTTTTCATCGGAGCAGTGGAAATTCGCCTTAATTGGAGTCTCGGGACGTGCAAGTTTAAAGCCAACTCTGGAAAATGCAATGCTGGCGCCAGGTTCCACCAAGGTGATCTTCTGATATCTCTGCGATGCTTGAGCGAAGCGAGCTTTCAACGTCTGGGTATCGTTCGTGGTGGTCGCATCATAACGGCAGACCCTGTAACTATCCATAGCATTAGAGAAAAGGAAAAACGGACCATCGCCTGTCGAGCCACAGTTAGGAACAATAGCGGCCAAAGATATTAGGTGGATCATCGTACCATTTTCGTTGTCGATGCCTTCTATTGTTTCGCTGTAGGTAACCTGGAATGTTACTTGTCGTTGGCCTTGAGAGGCTGAAGCAGAAGTGACAATGAATATGGGAAAGCCACCCACGCAGCGACTGTAGTCCAAAACAACCTCAGCATTGATGGAGGAGCCCGCGTTACTCAAGCTGAATGAAAAGTGCTCAGCTATATACTGTACATTTCCGGAATGATGTAGTATTTGTCTCGGCTCAAGGAGCTCAAGAGTGTTTGAGGTTTCTGATGAGTACTTCATGTTGAGGTCAAGGTTGAGTCAGTTGGCTTAGAATGTCAAACTTATCGTTTAATGTACAAAACATTGTTCGAACACACGAAAGCATCATCTTAAGTTAATGCTCGCTCTGAGATACACCGAGTAGATACACGGAAGGTTCAATATTGCCATGCTCGGGATTTCCGAGCGATACCGGGATATCCGGTTTTTACTAAAACGCGGGGTCCCCAGACAAGATAGTCCCGAGTTTCTGGGGAACAGCTAGCATGGGTGGGCAGTTAGATCGCGAACGGTAAGGAGGAAGCTTAATGTCTGATTCACTCCTCTTAAACCATAAAAGGAGGTTTCCATCCGGGGCTATTGTCCCTGCTTCTCCATCTCAACATCAACAATTCTTGACGTGGCCTCTTCAACGTTATCACCCTACTCTTCTTTTCTGACTCAAATGACCAATCATCGGGATTTTGATAATGATACTCAGCTTGAGAAGGCTGAAGTCGCTCATGCTGAAGATGCTGTGGCCAGTCATGACCACCAAACCACTACGTGGGAATGTGCTCGCAAAAATCCAAAAGCAATACTCTGGGCGCTCTATGCCAACTGTATGTCTCCTTGCCCTACAGTCAAAGCCTCTGACTAAACTCTGAATAAGTGGGAGCGACCCTTGTTGGTTATGAAAACCTTGCTCTAGCTGTTTGTCTCGCGTTGCCGGCTTTCCAGTAAGACTCCAGCCACATAAAATCACTGTTGAACTTGGGCCCTGATATTCTATAGGATGAAGTTCGCCAGTGAGGTTGATGGGAACCTCATCATCCCTGCTTACTGGCAGTCTCTTTGGAACGCAACATATAATATTATGCAACTATTTGGTTCCCTCTCAGCTGGCTACGTTCAAGATAAAGTTGGTCGACGCTTAGTTTTTCTTTTCGGCATCATCATTGTCTCTTGCGGAATCGCAATGGCCTACCTGGCCGAGACACCGGCCCAGTTCATGGGAGCCAAGATCATATCAGGCTTTGCCGTTGGTGCGTTCCAGGCAACATCACAGACGTACGTCTCTGAGATTACTCCTCTGCCTCTTCGTGGCATTGCTCTGTCCCTGAATATCTTGATGATGGTAAGTATCTCCTATCTTGACTTCTCCTTGTGGTCTGTCTGACTCTGAACGTAGAATGTTGGTTTTCTCATCGCTATATCCACAACCTACTCTAGAGTCAAAATCATGAACGAATCTGCATTTCGAGTCGTATTTGCAGCGGCATGGGTATTTCCAGGAATACTCGCACTCGGACTCCCCTTCCTTCCTGAGTCACCATATTACCTCATCATGAAGAACAACCATGATCAGGCATTGAAGCATTTGACCAGGCTCTCTTCGGTCGACGAAGACCTCGATGCCCGACTCAAACATATGGAAGATACAGTTGAGGCTGAGCGTCGTCTATCCTGTGAGAAGACATCTTTCCTGGAATGCTTCAAGGGAGTCAACTGGCGCCGCACACGAATTATCTTGATCTGCATGTATATGCCGCAGATTGCAGGTGCAAGCTTGTCATCCAATGCTCCATACTTCCTTAACCAAACTGGTCTTAGTAGTGGTTTGATCATCAAACTCATGCAGATCGGATTGGGTGTTTCCATCTTGTCATCACTAGTCAACATCTACTTGATGACGCTTTTCCGACAGCGACCACTTATGTTCTTTGGCATGTCTATTTGTGCTATTATCTATCTTATCATGGGGGTATCTGCTTCTTGTCCCCAGTCTGAAAAGACCCTGCTGGCTATCGGTATCGTCATGCAATTCACCTGTCTTGCCTATGGTCCAGCAATTGGATCTAGTCTTGCTGTGGCAGGTGAAGTGTCTGCTTCCAGACTGAGAGCCAAGTCACAAGGAATTGCCTTTGGATTTCAGGCCCTCTCAAGCACTGTGTGGGTTACTGTCCTTCCTTACATGTTCAACAAAGACCAAGGAAACATGGGTGGTCATATTGGTTGGGTGTTCTTTGGCATGACTGTTTTGATGATTCTTGTTGTCTACTTTGATGTTCCAGGTACAAGAGGGAGGACATTTCAGGAGCTTGATACTATGTTCGAGAGAAAGGTATCTGCTCGTCATTTTGAGGATTACAAGGACCAATAGAAACCATAGGCAAAGGAACTATTGGCGAATGTGTTACGAGCAGAAGACTTAAATTATTGCTGTACTTTCCACTGCACGTTTGATTCAACAAAGGTTTACTCCACAGCATTCGCTTTACTCAGCATTCGGCTTTTGCAACTGATACACCACTCTATCTATATCATATAGTACAGCACTCTTTACACTACCTCAGGAAGCCTTAAACAACAATTCTCCTGTGACCCACCTGCACCGCCAAGAGCTCTACTTGGGTACAGACTACAAACCAGTGGCAACTCCGCCGTCGAGATTCGAAGTCAGACGATTACACTGTCACCAATTCTTGACTAATGAAAGACATGGAGACAACTTGCTTAAGGTTTCTCATTTCAAGTCAACTCTCATTACACTGGGGTTCAAAGTCTTTGCACCAACCATCTAAGCTGAACGTATCAGGCTGTCACTTATTGGTTTGCTTGTCACATCAATAGTGTGCCACGTTTCTTGCATACCCAATCACATCAATCGTTATCAGCCCTTCGGCGGCTATTTCATGCAATCCAAAATCAGGCTGCGCCACCTTGACACCTTTTGTTAACCTCTCTGGTGATCCCTCATCTCAGGTAGCCCCAAGTCGCCCATGTATCCACGATTATATAGCTCCTGTGGCGGCTCTTGCTGTGGCGAAGAGGGCATCTCATGCGCCCACTGCGTGTGTCCCAATTCTCCTGGCGGAGGAGTTCGATACTCGGGTGGTGGCGAAAAGCCAGTCACAGTATCCTGCTGGGGTGAAGACGCCCAGGTGTTGTGTGATCCACTGCCTTGTTCGGCTGGGGAGGAAACGGTGGACAGGATAGGGGGCGGCTTCTGACTAGGGTCGTCATGACCAGTCACTGCATACACCTGGCTGACTGTCCTAGCCTCATTTGTAGCCGGCTTTCTTCGCCTCCACAAGAAAAAAGCAAGCACGACTATCAGTATCAGCGCCACGGCGCCACCAACAGCTGCACCGATGATGGTCCCTTTAGATGGGCCCCCAGAGCCTGTTCCAGGGCCTCCGCTGACGGGATCTCCTGTCCCTTCAGCTTTGTCGAGTGTGATTGTGGTCTTGCTCCCTTTGTAGGCTATCACCGTCACGGTATGACTCTCAGTCGTGACCGAAGTTGTGTATTCGGTGGTCCACTCAGTCTCGGTTTCCGTTTCGGTGATTGTTGTTGTGGCCTCTTCTGTTTTCTCAACTGTTGTTGTCGGTGTTGCTCGTCTTTGTAATGGAATGCCACGGCGTGCCAACCCTTCTGCAAGAGCGTCTAAGCTTGCAACTGGACGGATGTTGATCGGCTGTTGTGTTTTTGAAACGGGTACGCGGGCATGATATCTGTCTCTCTGTCTGGCAGCTGAGCCCGATGGTAGAGTGCGCTTCACCTTGTGAGCAGGACCTTCTGTCTCCTCCGCAGACGTCGTGTCATCTGTTGCATCTCTGGACACGGTCACGTAAATGGTAGTCTCTTTCGTCGACACCGACTCTACTGTGGTTGTGCCGTCTGTTGTAGTGGTCTCTGTTTCAGTTTCGGTTGTCCACGTCGTCGTTGTGTCTGTCACAGTCCGACTTCATGGCATTGTTAGAAGACAGATAGTTGAGGGGGCAGTTGTAACTCACGTCGGATCAATACATACCCCAGCGTCTTCGTCGCAATCTTGATCTTTGTCGCAGCAAGCCCCTTCACCTCTGGCTTTCGATTCACCACAGCAATTAAAACCTACAAGACAACAGCCAGTACTGCTTCCTCCGCAGCATTTTGCAGTTCTTGTATCCCGGCAGCACCATCCATCTTCCACCGTGCCACAGCACTGCGCGTCGGCCCCTTGGCAACCCTGCGGTTGTCCAAAACAATTGATAAAACGGTCTTGCTGACGACGATGAAGCTGAAGGTTCAACATGGGAAAGGCCTGGGCTGCCAGGTCAGGGACACCAGTTTCCGTATAAAGACTTGACCTTGACCATTCTTTGACAAAGAGTTTGACCTCATCGTGGTCTGTTGTATTGAGGCCTTGGAGTTTTTCTTCGAACTTCTCGAGTGAGGCAAAACCACTTGATGTGCACAAAACGATCACCAAGCACCAAATCAAGTATGGAAAACGGTAGCGAGTATTCGACATGGCTCTGGCTAGATGGAGTTGAAGAGTAGGAGGATACTTGTCACAGGCAGGAAGACAATTTATCATACTTTATACCGTCCTTTGACCACTCTTGACTTCCATCCTTATCAGCTGTCGAGTCAGTATTGGCCTCAGGGCGCTTGAAGCCACACCTGAACCGTACATCTGCTCCGCTCCCGCGACGGCGAGGCTGAACGGCCCGCGCGTTATTGGACAACAATATTGCTTGTTACTCTTGGGTAGCATGTCCTCAAAGGCTGGAACATCCTTTTTTTGCTCTTCGCCTGACTGTGTGGCATATGAGACACGCTCAACACGTATTTCCCGATGCAGCGGGGTGCTTCTAGCCAAACGAATCACTACATGTCACGGATTTAAGGTGGTTCAACTTGTCGTAGCAGCCAAGACTTTGGTTCACTTTCTGTTTCTTAACAGACCAATCAGTGAAAGAAAATAAAGCCTCGAAATCCCTTCGTCTTACCTGCATCTGCTAAGGCAGAATCGCGATTGTTGTCTATGGATGTCCATCAAATGCGCGGAATTAAATTCAAGGGCCCTTGAACCTTTTCGTCTTCCAGATTTGAACTCTTCTCTCTGGATTCATACTTATTCTATCTCAAACTTGAAGTGAATTATACCAAAATGGAGGACGCCCCAAGGCCGGAAAGGCAGTGCCTAATAACATCTACAGATACCGAGGAGGCGCGCAAAAGCCAAGATGCCCAGATTAACACAGTCGCTCCGTCCTTGAAGCAGTCTTCTCCCTCTTGGTTCAAAAGAGTTGGCTTAGCGATACCATTACTGTGTATACCTATTGCATATATCAGTAGGCTCTTCCCCTATAGCCTCAGTTGACCCTTACCAATTTTACAGTCCTTATTGGTCTCATGGCTTATCTAAATGGGCGCACGCAGAGCAATTTCGGCGATACAGTAGTTGAGGTTATCAGCGTCGCTTCCACGCTATGGCCTATTGCCTTTGCAGCAGTCATGGGGCCACTGCTTAAAACACTGGCTCTACTTAGTGCTGAGAAAGGGTCGACAATGATATCTTTGGAGTTCCTTCTCACCAGTCAAACAACAGCTTCGGCGCTAAAGAATCTCTTGATGCTGCGATGGTTTCGAAGTTGGACGGTGGCGGTTGTTGCAATGTGGTTTCTTAGTCCTTTAGGAGGTCAAGCGGCGCTTCGCTCTATTAACTTGCGAGCAACGGTTGTTACAACAGATATTCCAGCAATGTACTATCTCGGCAACAACAGAACTAGGATCTGGAGCCACTACCGTGCAGGCGCAGGTGTGTTCACCTCTGGCACTGATACCTCTTCAAAGATTGCTGGTCTACGGACAGTCGCCTCTGCCTCTTTTATCAACCCTGGCACGTCGGTTATCCATTCCAACGGCAGTAGTCCAAACTTTGATCGAGGTGTCGAAGCCCTAGGAGGAAAATGGCAGGCATCTCGTTTGGGGCATCAGGATGCATGGCGGAACGTCAAAATCCCGTTTCTTGAACACTTGCCTGCGTACAATGATGCGGACCCGACAGCTTGGATTTCGGTGCCGAAGGACGAGGTTGTGCCTTATGCCTCGCTAGTTGGCCTTCCTGTCAGGGGAGGATCGTTCGACAGGGCCGGAAACTCTACCTTGAATATGTCTTTCCACTATCTGACACTTTCATGCAGAAACGAGTTCAACGGTACCAATATGCTTTATAACGGCTCCACTGACTTGGTATATCACGATACTACTAAGCCATGGGAACTTAAGAGGCAATATGAGTATCAAGAAGCTGAGACAAACATGGGCTACCCAAATATCTGGCTTGACTTGGTAAACGATCCAAAGCTTCTTCATTTACACCAGCAATTTCCAGACTGGAAGGAGTACAAACCGCAGGACGAACCCCAAGCTAAGTTGCAACTCATCTCTGGGGGATGTGTCAAGTTGGACAAATCCTCAAATGTTAAGTCCCTGCCCGTGAGACTGTGCGATATTGGCACCTCCTATATTGATATGGAAGTCGGCTGTTCGAGAGCGACAGCTGTGGCAGATTTTGTATGTCAAGTCAACCGCGCTAGGCGTGCACTTTCGTTTCCAGAAGGGAGCAACCTGACAGCAATGTCAAGCATGTTTCTATCGCGGGGTGTGTTGAACGAGTTACCGTTCTTAGGCGCAAGCCGTCATGTAGCTGAATACGGCATGCTTGACACATGGTTGCGAGACCCTCCAAGTATATTCCACCGCAGGCCTGACCTTGGTCAAGATTCGTTAGAGGAGCTAGGTTGCTTTTCGAAGCTCCCGACTGATACTTGGGAGCAAAGACTTTCCACTGCCCTTAACACTGTTACCATGGCAGCTTTGAATACAACTATCATCACTGGCGGCGATGGCGTGTCCCTTGAGAATCGAGACGACCTGTGGCAGAACACAACCGCGACTTGGAAGGAATTCGACAAAAGCATATATACGTTAAGCGTGGCGTGGTACTGTGTGACAGTGATCTCGACAATCACACTCTTCATATGTGCTGTCGCAAACATTGTCCTTCGTCAAATTATCAAGGCACCAGACTTTCTAGATAGTGTCGCCGGTCTCACAAGAGATTCACCATTCATCAAAGTACCCCAAGAAGGAAGTGGCATGAGTGGTTCTGATCGACTGGAGACAATGAGAGATATCAAGGTTCGGATATGCGATGTGTATCCTGAAAGAGCGGTGGGAAGAATAGCGCTCACCACTGCGCTTGATAGTCCCAAGTTGGATTGGAAGAGAACATATGTTTAGGTTTTGGTGATATCAACAGCTCCAAGGTTCAATTTGTCAAGGTGGAGGTTTGTTGAGCATTATTTTACAATAATTTTTGTGAAGATCATCATCATAAGAATAGGACCCCGAGTTGAATAACGGTAGGTGTTTTCATATACCCAACTACTATAAGGTTGAGATAAAGCGTCAAGCAAAGTCAATTGTTAGCGGTAACTGTTCAGCCCTATGACCACCTAAGCTTTCAACGGCCATAACAGTCGCTGGCGCAGCAGAACAACCTTATCGATAAGGGTCTCGCCGCACAGGTAAAACTGTGGTTAGCGCATTGCTCCGCCGTAAGCACTAAGCTCCAACACGATTCCTTTAACGCGTCAATCCTCAGCAGATTCAGCTTTTGATCATCGGGCACAGCCAACTGAATTGATCCATTTATCAGGTTTACAGGTCCAGTGATCCATCAAGCTTGCGACGCCTCCAAAATGGCTAGCTCAGACCCATTTTCTCAAGTCAAACCAAGTTACGGAACAGACTGCGCCATGCCAAAACGAAACATGGATTCATCCTAATAAGCAAGGGGCCCCTAGCTTTAAGGATTCCTTCCAATCTGCTCGGACTCACGAATGCGACCTTCATCATAATATCCCAAATTTATTTCTCTTCACTGCCTCACGGCCCATTCCTCGAAAAACATAATTCTCGGAAGAACAGCAGCTCAACATGTCGCAACAAGCAACTTCTTCAACGCCTGTCGACCCAGACGCCATCGCGCCTCCTTCATATACAGCTAATCCTAACACTGAACCGCCTACCGACGAGAAAATCGCAATTGAGTTTGTCTTCCCCGCTCAATAATCGCACAACGAGCTAACCAGGCATCAGACAGCGACACATCAACGACGATAACCTCCCCGAAGTCGTAACAGAGTCAACATTCCAGCACCATCCTGCGCAACCGAGCCCCCAAACGAGTCCTCCTCCGCCCCTCGCGAGTGTCTCCCCCGAGCCTTCGAGCGCCATGTACAACGGAACACAATCGCCTCCAATCCTGCAGCATCCTGCCAATGCGCAGCAGCAGCAGCAATATGCCGGCCAAGAGTCGATGTCTATTCCAATGCAGCAACAACCTCCCATGCGTCCCACCGGTCCTACGGTCACTCCGCTTCATTTGCTAGAGAACCAGGCTGATTCTGTCGACTGCCCATTCTGTCAACGACAGACCGAGACCAAGGTCAAGAAATCAGCGTCTGGAATGACACAGTAAGAAATCCTCCCTAGCCACGTACAAGATTTGTCTAACCAGTACAGTATCTACGCTGCGGCGCTCTTTTTCGGAACCTTCTTCGGCGTCATTTGTCCCTACATCTGCCACTGCGCACCAAACGTCAGCCATTACTGCAAGAACTGCGATCGCAAAGTCGCATTCAAGGAATACAGAGGCGAGATGCAAGCTTTGGGTACACCGGATCATTTGAGGGAGGCTTCAAAGTATGCTCCTGCTGAGCCTGCGCAGAAGTAAAGTGCTTTCGGGAGGAATGCATGGGATCTAGGCGTTGGATGTGTACGAGCGATAATAATTTCTGTATATCTACTGCTCCGAGGGTTCGTCTTCGGCAAGCAACGGCGCTCTCTCGGGTGTCTTTTTGTCCTTCTTTATTCCGTATGATGCGACTGTGTAAATGCCAAAAATACCCATCAATGTGCTGAACGCAAATGCGACGATGCCTTTCGGTGTGAAGCTGGTGATGTCAGTGAGGATCTTTAATGATTAGGAGCACACATACCCGTCAGGGAGACGCGGCGGCGGGACGTTTTCGCCTGAAAGGTCAGAGAGATCAGTGTTTCCAGCGGCATTGCCGACTGTAGGAACACCACCAGCTTTGCAAGCGTCGAGGTGATTTTTGGGTAGCTCCAGAGAAGCCTGCAAAGCGAGAGGGTCTTCAACGAATGTCGCGATTAGCCCAGACGTAACATGCCATTCGATGTGGCAGTGGAACAGCCAGACACCTGACAATTAGCGACGCTCGAAGCTCAACGTTCAATCGCAAACATACCTGGGTTATCGGCCTTGAATCGAAGCACCGCATTTCCATTTCCTCTCACGACAACAGTATCTCGTCTCATCGGCGTCTTGGCGAACTTCTCCGAGCCAGAAAAATCGCCGACATCGTCTTCACTTCGATGAAGGACTTGGAAGTGATGGCCGTGCAAGTGGAATGGGTGCCGTCCGTCGTCCCTGTTGTTGACAACAATTTGGACAATCTCATCCTTCTTCAAAACGAAGCTATGTGTATACGTTCCATAGATCTGGGGGTTCGTCGCCTCCTTGCCGCTTGTTAACGCAGTATATAACGTAGGCACTTTGGGAGCCCGGTAAGTGATATTGTTGAAGAAAGCGTAGTTTGCACCGTCGCGGAGATTATCCATGATGACATCCAGTTCGATATGCTTGCTAGGTTCGGGGAGTAAAGCCATCTCATCATAAGGCACAAGATCCATATCGTCATGAGGATCGAATTCGTAAACGGTCGCTGGTTTGGGAAGGTCTTTTTCTTGATCATACACCAGCCATCCGGTGACGTTCCAGTTGAGGTCATCGGGGAGTACGTCGAAGAGATCCTAAACGGTCAGCTATGTAAATCAAAGAGTGGTCAACTTACTGTATCCATGCTTGACACGATGGGAAAGTTGGCCGAAGCGTCCTGCTTCGT
This sequence comes from Fusarium scirpi, assembly GCA_004367495.1. NCBI lineage: Eukaryota > Fungi > Ascomycota > Sordariomycetes > Hypocreales > Nectriaceae > Fusarium > Fusarium scirpi. The sequence continues at coordinate 30,451 of QHHJ01000032.1, read as the reverse complement.
CGTAACCAAAACACTACATCGCTGACCAGCAGAGAGATAAACCATATTAGCCGCAGCTGGCTTTGTGTATGCGCCATCCACCTCAACAATAGTCATGTTATGGCCCTCGATCCAAAAGAAGTGTCCTGCAAAAGCGGCGATGTTGGCCAGTCGAAGGAGATATGTCTTTCCAGGCTGGACAGCAACCTTGAGATCCTGAGTCTCGTTTATGAGAGCAGCTTGAGGGACTGGTTCGGCACCAGTTGGGTTTCCCTTCCTCATAAACTCGGGAATAAGGGTCTGCATCTGGTCGTGATACCAATCTGAGACAGTCATGATGATTTCCTCGTCATATTGGTCTTTGAAAGGTGACTCTGGGTCATGAATGATAAGAGGACCGCGAAGACCATCAGGGTATTGACTTTCGGTATGAGAATGATACCAATAAGTACCAGGTTGAGTAATCTACACGATCAGCTTCATCTCTTCTTATACCGTGGGTACATACCGTAAAGTTGTAAAGAAAAGACTGTCCAGGTTGAATAGCACACTGCGTAACCTGCGATGGCCCATCCATATGATTGGAACCATTCATAAACAATCCATGGAAATGCAAAGACGTGCTTTGATTGCCCAGATTATTCCTGGCATTCACCAAAACGGTATCTCCAACATTAGCTTCAATCCTGGGGATCGGCCACACCCCATTTATGCCAATCGTGGGTCTCTCAAACGCCCCATCAGGATTCGCCCTGACCCATTCAATAGTGAAATCATAAGACACCGTCGCAGCCAAAACGGCCGGTGCAAAAACCACGGCCCATCCGAATCTCATCTTGTTGTTTGACTGAGTGAAAGTGAAATGAGAGACGGTCGGATTAAGCGTGGAGACGCGGACCGGGATCTTATCAATCAGATAATTAATCCGACGTCGGTTAGAAGGGGTTCATAGCACAGCACACCTTTATTTCGCGCAGGTACGGATACTCGCATTTAAAAACTGCACCAAGGGCTTCAGAGTTTTCGCCCAAGCGAACAGCTGACACTGACAGCTGTTAAAACAACGCGTGATTCGACCTGGAGAGAACTAAGTGGGCATCGTGTGACCCTTAGTCCTGAACCGGCCGAGGCAATTTCGATACGGAGCCTTGGCGTGCGGGTGTGGGTTGTCGGAATAAACTCATATTTCTTATCTGATCCGATCTTTTCGATAGCAAAGCAAACCAATCCTCATCTGCTCCAAGCTCCAAAAATGCTCGAATTGTTCTCGGTGCCCGTGTTTGTCGTCGTCTTTCGAGAGACTCTCGAGACGGCCATCATTGTTTCTGTATTGCTGGCTTTTCTCAAACAGACCCTTGATGGCTCTCAACGCGATGCGAATCTTTACAAAACTCTGCGAACACAGGTGAGTTCCTCGTTTCACTTTGTTGAGCTTAGCTAATTGACAGGTCTGGGCTGGAACTGCGACTGGCTTCGCAATCTGCGCCGTTGCCTCTGGTGTGATCATCGGCACATTTTATATCCTCGGCAGCGATACATGGGCGGATCATGAGTACTACTACGAAGGAGTATTTTCGCTCATTTCAGCCATCATCATTACTATCATGGGCGGTGCTCTGCTGCGCGTAGGAAAGATGGAGGATAAATGGCGAGCCAAGCTGTCCAAGGCGATTGAAGCACCTGTGACAGCTCAAGGAAAGAGGGCTTGGTTGGTCAATTTCTTCGAGAAATATGCCATGTTCGCGTTACCTTGCATCACTGTTCTTCGCGAAGGTATCGAGGGTATTGTTTTCGTTGCGGGCGTCTCATTTTCCGCGCCCGCTTCAGCTGTGCCTTTGCCCGTCATTCTGGGATTGACGCTCGGTGGGCTCGTTGGATATGCTCTTTACAGGGGCGGCTCATCGGCAAGGCTGCAATATTTTCTCGTGGCTTCAACATGCCTGCTGTACCTTGTCGCAGCCGGTTTGTTCTCCCGTGCCATCTGGCTTTTCGAGCAGCAGCAGTGGAACAAGGTTGTCGGCGGTGACGCAGCGGAACTCGGAGATGGGCCTGGATCGTACGATATCGACAGGAGTATTTGGCACGTTAATGTGAGTAGTATCCCTCAGGGTATCAGAAGAATTGGCCGCCAAGAGCATAAGAGACGAAATAATTTGGTCACTTTATGCTAGCTTAGGCTACTTTATTGTAGTAGCCTAAGCTTTAGAGGACAATTCTCCTGTTACCCAGCCTATTCCCTCAAAACAGACTCGGCTGACAATACAGTGCTGCAATCCTCAACTCAACGGCGGAGGAGGCTGGGCCATTCTCAATGCTGTCGTCGGGTGGAACAACTCTGCTACGTACGGGTCTGTTCTTGCATACAACCTATACTGGGCATTTGTCATTGCGCAGTTTTTCGCCATGTCGTACAATGAAGATCACGGTCACTGGCCTCTTGTCAAGCCCAAGGAAGATCACGCGAGGACAGATTAGAATAGATCAATGTACTAGTCCAGTGTAGAAAGAAATCCCGTTACAATCGTGTTCGTTGTTGATACAACCATATGCATACATGCGCGCCATCCATAATAATCCTGTCAATCGCTCAAACATTAGTCCTCCGAACGAGGCCTCTTACGAGGTCGGCCAACACCTCGCGCGCCCTTGCGCTTCCCGTTAGAGCTGTCCAACAGGTCCTTAGCCTTGAATTTCTCAAGCTCAGCCCGGGCAATCCTGCTCAGGAGCTCCTCCTTCTCCCAAGTACTGTCATTCTTGGGGTACCCGACCCATTGAACCTCGTACTTCTTGGCCTGTTTGGGGTCACGTCTCAAGATCTTGAAGACATGATAAACATCAAGCTTTGTGGCAGCATCACGACCGCCGAGCTTATCCCAGTACTTGAACACCATGGCCGGTACATCTTCCTGAAGTCTCCATTCTGACTCCCATGTAGTCTCTCCCCCATCCCAAAGAACTCGGATATCGACGCTGGAGTTAGCTTCGTCGACACGGTGTTCAACAAGGACATCGACCTCTCTCTCCTCAAACCCGGGATCGGCTTTTCCTTCGTTGGCGACTCCGTTCGGGACACCGTTTGGCTCAGCAAGGTCGCCTTCCGCGGGGGTCTCATCGGCCATTGCGATTTCGTCGTCGGCTCTCTTGGATGCGCTGCCCGTGGCTGTTTTCCCTCTGGGGGTACTGGTTCTGGGTGTCCCGGTGCGAGGAGTTCCGACGCGCGGTGTGCCAGTTCTCAAAGCAGGAGACGCCTTTGTAGTATCAGACTTCTCGCGATGAGCAAGACCGTCCTCCTTGGGCGTGGCAGGACGCATGTTGTCTCGTGTTAATCGTGGAGAGTCGGGAATTGCGTATGGGTCTGATGGTCAGCGCGGATAGGCTATGGGACAGCAACAAAATAAATACCTGAAACCATGACAATGAAGGTCAAAGTCACAAAGTCGCGGATTGACTTTGGTCGATTCTGGACGTTGAGCGTTGGTGGGTGCGCTATTGCGTCACTGTGTAAATAGAAGCTGGGCGCAAGGAGGGTGGGCGCGTTGGCTAGAAACGCGTTTTATGAGGAAGGTGACCTGAAGCTGAAGGATTTATATTCTGGATTAGGGGCCGAGGCGCCACATTCAGCCACTGCGCGGAGCTGCTGACCTCCCTGTTTTATTTGTTTGCCTTTTATTTGGATGTCCTTATCTATTTCATTGTGTTACCGTGATAACTCTGTACGTAGAAATTTACTCAGGATCGAGGTGGTACATTGCAGGCGGAGCTATAGCTGCTTTGACCTGCTAATGATCGTCAACTGTCCAGTTTACTGGGTCACCACATCAACTTAGCAAGCTATCAGCACCCTTAGTCACCAATTAATCGCTACTGACAAGAATCTGGTTGAGTGAATCAATTGTGCGGGATTCAATGTGGCTGAGTCAATAGTATCGTGCGAACTGCAAAGTGCCTAACGATGCGGAGCCCCGATCGGCCAACGTTTAGCTGTGTCATGATACGACGGCTGGTACCTGATGTTAACATGGAGGCTTTCTTCAATACCTAATCAAACGCAGTCTTAGGACTTCGCTTTATGGCCTTCAGTCATCCAGTATGAGTTACACGAACCCTTAGCCCTGTACACTGTCCCTGAGTGGGTAGGTAGGCTATACGTCATGGTTGTGTCCAATCATGTGGATCAATTCATGACGTCTATCCCATGATGATTGCTGTTGATAAGACTGTATTCCGTCCAACATGGTATATTGAAGGATCCTATGTATTTTCCCGCTTCGCAATTTAAATGTGAAGTTACTGGGCAGGCTTGGGAGGCCTCTGGGAATACAATTGCTTTTTGCAGCCTCGTGTTGGTTGTGATAGTTGTTAATGTGAAAGTTTTTGACACATCTGACACTATTGCGACGCAGTACCTGCCAACCATACTATGCCAAAACTCATCCCACGAGAAGATGTATATTGTATTGTCCCATACACGTCTATACTAACAGAAGAATGTTCTAGTATCTCTTTTTACAGTATTTCTATATAAATTACGAGTTGTAGTCATGCGATCATGTTGGTGCTGAAATTACCCTATAGACGATGTGATGAGCCAGTCGCCGAATTATTCGCAGCCACCTGTTCCCTTCCGTCATAACACCTAGCTCAAAGTCACTGTTGTCTACGTAAAAGGGAGAATTCGTTTTGGTCCTTTGCGTTTAACGACCTTCACCGATAACCTTGCAACCAGCCGTTTCGATCGGAGTTTAGTTGTGGCCTACGCTTGCAATCGGGTTCTTGCAGATGCCGTGACAACCGCCCAAGACATCTGAATTGGCAGCGTCGTGCTGCAGCAGAAATACGCAACGAACGAACGAGCACTAATCGCGCTGCAACTTCAAACAGCTTTCGGAGCACAGCTGAAAGGTACCTAGGTACCAAGGTGATTGATTTGAGCAAGCTCGAGCCACCGCGGCCCGAAATCGGGGCCCCAGGAACGTCGCGAGGAAAGGAAGTCACAAGCGCGCCGCCAAACGGAATGGATAGCAAGAGGCTGAGAGCCCAGACAAGTCTATGGGTCATGAAATGTATCCACATGTGAGTGGACCAGGAACAGCTTGAACCTAGCGCATCGCATTGTAGAAATAAGGAGAGCTTTAGGCGCGCAGGGCTGTTTTGCAGAGTTCCCGCGCGGCTTGACGCGGTAAGATAAGCAATCAAACAAGAACACCATCCATTCTGGCTCAGCGAGTGATCCGTACTGCCTGTACACAAAAGTAGAGCCCATCATCTCTGTACCTTGTCCCAGAAATGACCAGCCACAGTACTGCTTCAGGCCTTGGATCACAGCATATCCGACATGCATCGTACAGGGTATTCTCGGATCAACAGCAGTTCACATCAGAACAGAAACAGGGAAGAAAATTCTTCTCTGATGAAATAACGCCTTTGACGCCAGTGGCTTTAGTGGCCGGTAGATCACTCTAGGGGCTGGTTGGTGTCTGTAAGCTAACGCCACACTTGTCAATTGCACAGTAGCGCTGAGCTGAAGAATTGATGGAGTCACTCTGCCCGTGTAAGCTGTGTGATGCTAGAGAATGCATCGCGTGTTATGTAGTTGATCGGAAGTTCAATCTTTCAAATTATAAGCTGGAGATTAGGCTGAAATTAATGTCTATCATCTCATCCGTCTGGTGACCGAAGAGCTAATCGACTGCTCAAGTCTGGGCAATCAGTGCGTATTGGTAGACACTTCAAAAGGACTTGTGGCAAAAATAAGCAATAAGATTGATGGGCAACAGTCAGGCCATTGAGAAACCTGGTAAAAAATCCTGTAGAGATGAAGTTGGGACTTACTGAGGTGATAGGATCATATCGAGTTGGCCTAGGCACGGCGCCCTTCCATAAACGGGCCAGCCGATCACGACTTGGGAGGCAAGTATTACATATAGCACATGTAGCTTATATTATTGTTAGCTAATGGCTAAGGTGTAGGAGTGGTTGCTAGGCATGAACAGGCAGGTGAGCCGGTCGACAGGACATGCCAGGGTTGACGTGGTGAGAGACGAGTATGGCGATATCCTCCCACATTTTATCCCACGCTCTATCCCGCGGGCTGCATGCAGTCGCATCGGGGAGATGCCTTGATCAGGGATCTTCGGGGAGTACAGCCCTATGAGCAAAAGGGATGATCATGTTGATGGTGGTGAGATTGTTCCTTCAGGTGTGCTGAGCTATACAACACCCTGTCGTCCATTAAGCGTCGGGACACCCTTGGGAGTGCGAGCTTTGGAAGTGTGAATGAGGAAGCAATTCGACATATCACATCATCTAACATGGCACTTGGTGACCCGACCACGCTGTCGAAACACCAAAATTGGAAGTTATGTTTGAGGTTGATGTTGTGATTACAAGCATCACCAACAACCTCGCAGGCCATCCTAGCATGCCACGTCCCACCCGGCCGGACATCCGAAAACGAGGATCCACGGGGAGTTGTTACAAAAAACAACATGTCAGATCAATCGCATCCCAAGAATAGCAGGTAGTTAATAAAATGGACCTCCCAAAAAGAGCCTCGAATCCAACCCAAACCCATCAAAAGAAGTGAGGTTAAATTGAATCGGAGCCCACGAGGCCGGGTCCCTACACTAAACCGGCCAATGCCCGGGGAGACTCCTGCCATCCATGCCGTTAAAATACCTAGAGTGGATAGATTCTGCATTTTTGACAGTCGCTATTGGTTTTAAGGAAATAAGCGTGCGATCACCCAAGATCGCGTCATCGTCCTAGTCGATTTAAGTCCCCAAAAGCTTCAACTGCAGAGATTTTCATGACACATTAGCTTGCCTTCCAAGACCGACGGCAACCTCCAGCCAAACCTCTCAACCAGGAACACTATCAACACCCCGTCAAACCGTCGCATTCTTATTCGCTGCTTCACCCAAAATGGCACGATTCAGGCCGAACCGTTCCCTACTCTAATTGATACCTTGTATCGGGCTTGTCTTTTTCTGGTCGCCTTCTAGACTTTTGAGGATCAAGAGGCTCCGCTGCGGTGTGGATACAACGAGTTTTCCCAATTTTGCCTTCCCATGGGGATGGATAGAGACGGGGTACTGACTCCTTGGTATGGGATCCTCTCTATTAAAGGAGGCGCGCCCCCTTCTCGGTGCTTCACTTCTTCAGTCAATCGAGTTCTGTATCCTTTGTAGACTGCCACATTTACAGTCTTGTCATCATGAGCAACGACGATTCCAAGGGTCTCGAACCCAGTGCCAACAAGACCAACTATGTTGGGTCTGGCTCAGGCTCCGACACAGAAGAGGGTATGTCGCAAAGCTTTACATTGGTTGGACTCTGCTAACCTGAACAGGTCGCCTTCAACATGCCGCCGACAACAAGCGCCAGATCGGTGTCCTGAGCGCATCTATGCTCATCTTCAACCGAGTCATCGGTACCGGTATCTTTGCGACTCCCGGATCCATCCTCGCCCTCCTGGGAAGTCCTGGTCTGGCTCTTATGATCTGGGTCGCCGGTTCCCTCATCGCCGCCGCCGGTACAGCCGTCTACCTTGAATGGGGAACCGGTATCCCCAAGAACGGTGGTGAGAAGAACTACCTCGAATTCATCTACCGCAAGCCCAAGTTCCTCGTTACCGGCATGTACGCTTCTTATGTTCTTCTCATGGGTTGGGCTTCCGGTAACTCGGTCGTCTTTGGAGAGTACATCCTCCACGCTGCCAACAAGGAGGTCGATCGATGGAACCAGCGTGCTATTGGTCTGGCTTGCATTACCACTGCTTTCCTCATCCACGGTTGCGCTCTCAAGTGGGGTCTTCGTCTTCAGAACGCCCTCGGCTTCATCAAGCTGTTCATCGTCTTCATCATGATCATCTGCGGTTTCGTCGCTCTGGGTGGTCACCTCAAGATTGACGAGAAGCCTGATAACCTGAGCCGCGCGTTCGAGGGAACCACTGGCAGCGCTTACGGTGTTGTCACTGCCCTGTACAATGTCATCTGGAGTTTCGTCGGTTACAGCAACGCCAACTATGCGCTCAGCGAGACTCGCAACCCTGTTCGCACCCTCAAGATTGCTGCTCCCACTGCCATCATCTCAGTGTCTATCATCTACATCCTTGTCAACATCGCCTACTTCGCTGCCGTCCCCAAGGCCGAGATCATCGCCTCCGAGCGTCTTGTCGCTGCCTCTCTCTTCCGCAACGTCATGGGTCCCGCTGCTGAGCGCGCCATGTCTGTCTTTGTCGCTCTGTCCGCTTTCGGCAACGTCCTGAGTGTCATCTTCTCCCAGGGCCGTCTTGTCCAAGAGCTTGGCCGTGAGGGTATCCTGCCTTTCTCTCGACTCTGGGCCAGCAACCGACCTTTCAACGCTCCTCTGGCTGGTCTCTTCGAGCACTGGGTTATCTGCGTCATCGTCATCCTTGCTCCTCCTCCTGGTGATGCTTACAACTTTATCCTCAACCTCATCTCATACCCCCTCGCCATCGTCAACACCTTTGTGGCGGGTGGTCTCGTTCACCTTTACCTCCACCGCGAGGCGTTCAAGTGGAACCCTCCCATCAAGGCTACTCTGCCTGTCACCATCTTCTTCCTCCTCAGCAACATGTACCTCGTGATTGCTCCTTTCATCGCTCCCGATGACCCCAGCCAGAACCAGTACAAGAGCATGCCTTATTACATCCACTGCGTTGTCGGTATCGGTATTCTTGCTGCTGGTGCTGTCTACTGGCTTGTCTGGGCTGTCATTCTTCCCAAGATTGGTGGTTACAAGCTTATCCGCGAGACTCATGTTGATGAGATTGATGGATGGGAGTCCAACCGCTTCCGTCGCGTGCCCCTTAACTAGAGGTCTTACGTGTTCTTGAGTTTTAACAGCGTCACTTACTAGATACCCAATATTAACATTCAACATTGTTACGAATAATTATCTGTTCCACTTCAATCTGCAACTGTGATGTACCGAGGATACAGTGGTTATGCATGTTTGACAGGTGTCAATTGATGCGCATGTACATAATATCACTTGACGTAAAGGCGGATCGCTTCGTGTTCCACATTTCCACAGTTATGTAGATGGCAAGAAAGCATCAAGGTCCACTCGAGCTTGTCCATGACTTCACGATCCATTGAAGGCGATATTCTCTTGCGATGTACGTATCGTATGCCATCGGATAAACCAGGGTTAATTATCATCCGGCGGTTTCCCAAGTCTTTGAAACGCGACGATTCACAAGCTCGAAACACAAGCCAGTTAACCGCGGCACGATCAACGGAGAATATCGTCCAGTCACGTCCAGCTCTCGTTCTCTTTTTGTACAGCACCTACATCTTCAGGGTCCAACGGGTCGAGCGGGTCGGTGCCAGTTCTTCCACCGAGAATGACGTCCTTTCGGACCTACTTTTGTCGCCGACCGGACCTACTATTATGTCCGCGAATTACTCTTTAAGCTATCATGAGCCGTTCATCATGACAGCGGCAACAAACCACAGAATACAGCAATAATGTCGAGGCTATTAAGATTCCAACGAGCGCGGCCCATGAACTGGGGAAGCAGCTTCACAAGCCGTCAGTTCAGCACAACGAGAGCAGCGCTGTCAGTACGAGGACAGTCTAAACTGTTTAAGGACGCGGATGCTGCAGTTGCGGACATCAAGAGTGGTTCAACGTTGTTGAGTTCTGGGTTTGGCCTTTGTGGTGTGGCAGATACACTGATCAATGCGATTCACCGAAGAGGTCGCGACTCTCTCAATTCGTTGACAGCTGTGTCAAATAATGCTGGAGTGGAAGGCAAGGGTGGTTTGGCAGTTCTTACAAGCGCTGGCCAGGTCGATCGCTTGATCTTGTCTTACCTTGGTAACAACAAGGTGTTGGAGAAGAAGTACCTGACTGGTGAATTGGCAATTGAGCTTTGTCCGCAAGGCACATTGGCCGAGCGCATTCGAGCGGCCGGTGCTGGCATTCCTGCATTCTTTACACCCACAGCAGCTCGTAAGTCGTCCACCAAAACATCACGACCAAACTAACAAGTTAGACACTCTCGTGCAAGATGGCGAAATCCCTGTGCGATTAGACAAGTCCGGCGCTGTCGTCGAAAAAGGCCGAAAGCGAGAGACCCGCGAGTTCAACGGTCGAACGTTCCTCATGGAGCACGCCATTGAGGGTGACGTCGCGATCATGCGCGCATGGAAGGCGGACAAGGACGGAAACTGTGTTTTCCGGTATGTGCGATACCCCAATTGCAAACCTAGCTAACAGATCAGATATGCGACAAAGTCATTCGGACCCCTCATGGCCAAGGCCGCGAAGCTCACCATCGTCGAAGCCGAGAACATTGTCGAAGTTGGCGAAATCGACCCCAACGATGTTAACCTTCCCGGTATCTTTGTCGACCGAATCGTTCCCGCTACCGCCGAAAAGAATATTGAGGTGCTCAAGTTGAGAGAGGAGGGAGAGGATGGCCCACCAAAGGCTGCGAATGAAGCTCAAGAGCGACGAAACCGTATCGCGAGACGAGCTTCAAAGGAGCTCAAGGCGGGATATTATGTCAATCTGGGAGTGGGAATTCCAACGCTGGCCGTTTCTTTCCTGCCTCCGGACTCGACTGTGCATATTCAGTCCGAGAATGGTATCCTTGGAATGGGTGCTTATCCTACAAAGGATGAGGTTGATGCGTAAGTTGACCGTCCTCTTTTGAGGCTCCGCTAACAAGTCAGTGATATCATCAACGCCGGCAAGGAAACAGTGACACTCGTTCCCGGAGCATCCGTCTTTGACTCGGCCGAATCATTCGGTATGATTCGGGGTGGACACGTCGATGTCTCAATTCTCGGTGTAAGTTGCGCAATTCCTCTGCATTTCATTGCTGACAATTACAGGCCCTTCAAGTCAGCGCGGTCGGTGATCTGGCCAATTACATGATTCCTGGAAAGGTGTTCAAGGGTATGGGAGGCGCAATGGATCTGGTAGCCAACCCCGACAACACCAAGATTGTCGTTGCAACCGAGCACTGCGCCAAGGATGGATCATCCAAGATTAAGCAGCAATGCACGCTGCCTTTAACGGGCGCACGTGTAGTTAGCACCATCATTACCGATCTCGTAAGTTTTATACTTTTCACCTGTGACAAAGCTAACATTTAATTAGTGCGTGTTTGAAGTAGATCGAGAGCAGGGTACTTTAACTTTGACAGAGCTTGCGCCGGGCGTGAGCGTCGAGGAGGTCAGAAGCAAGACGGACGCGGATTTCTCAGAAGCGAGGGAATTGAAGCAGATGGAGTGATAGCAAGTAGACCACATAATTCCAAGACTTTTCCTGCATCATTCGTCATCGATACCTGTCGTTCTGCAATATCTCCACTGCGGGGGACAATCAATTAGAGTTAGGCTTTAATTAAGGTACTGGGTAGATCGGGGACCGTTTGCTCGGCTTGCAAATAAGCACGAATAAAAGATGCACACCAGAACAGATATGGAAGGTCGACGATCTCAATGCTGGGTATGGTGTGACTGGAAATGATCGTCTACTGTTATCAAAAGTTCTGCCAATACATGCAAGCAAGGGTATATGCCAAGCAGTGTTGTATATAAGAGCCTGCAGTACACTCATGTTACCCAATTGCCAACTCATCCATCGCAATGAGGTCCTCTCTCTTTTCCCTCCTCACTCTCGCCCTTGGAGCAATTGCTGCTCCTAAGGCTGGCACTCAGACTTACGATGGGTACAAAGTCTTCCGCGTAAACACCCACGGCAAAGCAGACATCAAAGAGAAGCTTTCCCCCGTTACCTTTGACGAGTGGGAGCACGGCGACCAACACGCCGATATTGTCGTCGCGCCCAATGACGTCGCTGCTTTCAAGAGTCTGAACCTTGACTTTACCACTCTGCACGAGAACTTGGGCGGTTCCATCATTAGTGAAAGCCCATCCTCCAAGAAGTGGAAGCGTCAAGCGGATGATGAGTCTTGGTATGATGAGTTCCATCAGTATGAGGATCATGTCGATTACTTTAGGGACTTGCATGCGCAGTTCCCTAATAATTCGAAGCTGATTTCTTCGGGAAAGTCTTATGAGAACAGGAGCATTTATGGTCTTCACCTTTATGGTGAGGATGGACCTGGAAAGCCTGCTGTGCTTTACCATGGAACTGTCCATGCCCGAGAATGGATCTCTGCGCCGGTGAGTTTATTCCCAATTGAGAGTCGCCCAGTGCTAATTGTTAGACTGTTGAATACATCACTCTTCAGCTCATCAAGGGCTTCAAGGGCGGGGACGAAGAAGTTCAGACCATTTTGAACAAATACGACTTCTACATCTTCCCTGTTGTCAACCCTGACGGATTTGTAAGTCGCCTTTCTTCCAGTATTGTTCTTCTGGCTAACATGATTAGGTCTACACTACCAAATCTGATCGTCTCTGGCGAAAGAACCGTCAACCTCCTCCTTCTTCAGCACCCAACCAGACATGCTTCGGTCGCGACATCAATCGCAACTGGGAGTTTGGCTGGGACTCGAACAAGAGAGGCGCCTCAACCAATCCTTGCTCGCAGACCTACCGTGGCGAGAAGCCTGCTGATAGTCCCGAGAATGCTGGATTGGACAAGTTTGTTCGGCAATTGAGAGATACTGTCGGTATTTCTCTCTACATCGACTTCCACAGCGTGAGTACTGGTGATTGTGATCAATTGTTCACCGCTAACAGCTTTAGTATGGTCAATACATTCTCTCTCCCTTTGGCTACAAGGAAGATCTCTACGCGCCCGAGCTTGGCAAATGGACAAAGGCTGCTGCCCTTGTGAGCACTGCCATCCGCGATAGCTCCGACGATAAGACAACGTATACCTTCGGACCCAGTGGCGCCGTGTTGTATGTTACTACTGGTGCGGCGCCCGACCACGTGTACAGCGTGGGACAGGCTAAGTTCTCGTACACTATTGAGTTGAGGGATACTGGCGAGACAGGATTTGTGCTCCCGCCCAACCAGATTAGGCCGAATGTTGAGGAACAGTGGGCTGGACAGAAGGTGTTGCTTTCACTGTTGGATGAGACCTTCTTTGATGGTGAGGGGCCTGCGCTTTTCCAAGGGCAAACTTAGTTCTTCTTGTATATACTTGTGGTTGCAGCGAGGTGGTGGGACAGCGCGAGTTTCCAGGTCACTGTGCGCAAGCATGGTTTATCACAGAAATAACGCTTGATCAATTATACATAGACTACTAGATCTTCGATTCCCGACCTGGCGCAAAGCTACTTCCTCCAATAGCTTCAACAATCTTATCCACGGTATTCAAGAGCCAATGTCCACCCTCATCACTAGCCAAGTACTTAACACTCTCCTCCGTCTCGCCATTCTTATCGTTCTTATACGTTCCATCCTCAAGCGCCTTTCGCAGACCAAATACATGCGACAGCACTTGAGGTCCAACGCCAGTTTGCGCTCGCAGACAAGAGATGGCAATCATGGAGGTATGGATTCGGCCGAGACTGGCAAGTGTGTCGCGCTCGGAGGCAGGAGGATCGGAGAGGAGAGCAGAGTAATGGCTGCTAAGGATATACACAGGCAAATCGGGATGCGCGAGGGCGAGCTTTTCGAATAGCTTGTCTTCGTATGGTCTATAGATGGAATCCCATAACCCTCGACCGCGGGCCAATGCTTCGTCAATATTTTGCGACGTCGGTTGTCGACTTGCTTTTGTGCTAAGTTTCGATGCTACATCTTCGGGAAGCGATGCGTGGAAAGCGTTGAGGGAGTTGATCGTTCGAGGAATGCCATTGAAGCTGATACACTTTAGGCCAACCTCTCGAATGAACTCGGCGTTCTGGACGGCGGAATTGGGGTCCTTTGATGATGCGACTTGGTGAAGAACGGGAAGGGAATCGGGCGAATTGAGAGTAAATGTAGCAGCGGCCTACAATCGTCAGCACAGCACATGGCGCACAATTGATCTTCATACCGAAACAGTCAACCAGGACTTTGGGCCGAGGTTCCTAATCGCTGCATCATTCGCAATCGCTTCAAACAATTCCTGGACTTGCGCAGGCGCAGGTCTCGGCCCAGGGCGCGCAAAAGGCGCGTTGATAAGAGCTTTCAGCGGCGCAGAAAGTTTCGACATGTCGGGTTTATTTTCGTTGTTTGACATTGCTGCTATAAAGAAGCCGAGGATGTGTCGCGGTTTTGAGACGATGACGATTGATCGTCGGAGGTGGATCTGGATACCGAGGAAGCGACCCACTGTTTCCGGGGTTCAGAATGAGGGACGATGTCGGAGGTAGATTTGGATGCCGATGAGATCAAGAGTGTACAAAACATGAGCGTGTAAGTGAGGAGGAGAGGAAGGGCAAGTTTGTTAATATGGGTTCTGACAAGAAAATCAAGGAGCCTTTTTGGCTTGGGTATGTACGTCTCTGGTGTTTGTGGATATGACTGACAGTTTGTAGCGGTGCTGCAGCCTGCATGGCTGTTTGCTTCAGTATGTTTACCACTTACAAGCACGATCTTTACTAACAACTACAGCGCACCCTTTGGATCAAACAAAATATCGAATGCAGGTCTTAAAGTCTAATAGTTCTATGCTTAATGTCTTGTACCGATTTGCTGCACGAGATGGTATGTTTTCCAATTTCTTCATGACAACTCTAACAATAATAGGCATACCATCTCTATGGACTGGTCTATCAGCATCCATCCTCCGTCAAGGAACATACTCAACCGCCCGCTTTGGCTTCCACACATACTTCTCAGACAAAGTTAGGGGACGTACAGGCAAACAGTTGACAGTAACACAGAACATCGCCTGTGCAGGTGTCGCAGGTGGTGTTGCTGGTCTAGTTGGTAATCCAGCGGAAGTTGTCCTTGTTCGTATGTGTACAGATGGCGCCAAAGCTCCTGCGCAACAGTTTGGATATAACCATGCGTTGGACGCTTTGGTGAGAGTTTATAGCGAGGAGGGCATGATGGCATTTTGGAAGGGCCTTGCTCCTAATATTGCGAGGAGTGCTTTGATGAGTGAGTGCAGCAGATTCCGGGTGTGATTTTGCTAACAGTTGTAGATGTCTCTCAGATTGCTACGTAAGTTAATTGGATTATAGTGTGACTTGACTAACAAAGTAGATATGCTTCGGCCAAACAATATCTTCTTGCCAACAACTTCAAAGACGACACAAAGACCCATGCCATCTCTTCCCTAGCAGCCGGAACAATGGCCACAACCATCTGTGCCCCAGCAGACGTCTTGAAAAGCCGCATGCAGTCCAACGCAGGTAAAGAAGGTCTCGCTCAAGTCCTGAGCACCGGTCTTCGCGAAGAAGGTCCTCGATTCCTCATGAGAGGCTGGACACCCGCTTGGTTAAGACTCACGTACGTTACTCACTCCCATGCACAACCAAGCTAACTTTCCAGACCTCATACTGTTTTGACATTTGTATTCATGGAGAAATTGCGACAGGTTACTTCTTTTGACTGGCTAGGTGGATTGGAGAAACAGGAACAGGAAACGCTTCGTTGATTTATGTTATATACCAACTTCAGGCCAATAAAGCCATTCGAAATTCGTCATGTCATCCCATGAAAGTCCACCAAATGAAGGCTCGAAATCGTTACCAGGCTGGTTCAGAGCTTGGACGATTTGATCATCTGACATGGCAGAGAAGTGTATCGGTTCTGGCCATAGAGCTTGCTGGTCTAAAAAGGTGGGCGTCGTCATGGGCGCTTCATTAACGATTGGCATTCTGGGATCAGATATGCCGTCTCCGGTAGCTGCTCTCCTAACAATTTGCTTGAGGTATTTTCCGTATTTGATGGAAAGACCGTTCCGGTGCCGTGTTACTTTTCCAATTCTTTCGAGAACAGTAGCTGTTTCGTCGATGAGGTTTCTGACACTAGGGGCTAAAGCTGAGCCGCCTGTTGCGTAGGAACTTAGCGTCAGAGCGAAACAAGCCGCAAAAGAAATCATGATTGCGGTGTTGTTTGGCATGGACTGAAGTTGGGATTCTCCTTGTATCGCGGCGCGCATGACGTTGAGAGCTGAGGAGAGACCGGCCGTGTGGAAGAAACGACGAACTTCGAGAGGAGCTGTAGGATGGTTTATTACACCGCCGTAGATGGAAAGACGGGTGTGCGTGACAAGAATTTCAACGTATGGAGGGAGGCGACGGTCTAATGGTTAGCGAGGTTCGTCAGAGAGCCGAGTATCTTACCTGGTCCTTTGCCGATAGAGACGCCCCAATCGGTATACCACTGATCAAAGAAACGTTCGATGGATCCTTGAATTCTGGGCATGTTAGCTTAGTAGCGATAAGTGGTAGAATACATACGATTGGGCGATCAATGAACCGTCGCTGGAAGGCATCTGTGATCCATCACAAAGACCTCTCACAGCAGCAAACAGTCCGTCCAAATTCCGTCTCAGAACAGCCATAGAAACAAGATGCCCATCAAGAGGATCTGCAAATTCAGATAGGTGCCAGTTGTCACAGTCTTTTAGCGATCGTGTCATCGGCACGGAAAATGGTCGTCCTCTAGCAAGCGACATTCCTCTTTCCAACACAAATAACGAAAGCCAACATCGTTCCCGGTTTCTGAGAAATAGCCGTCCTTTTTCAGACCACGGGTCAAGTTCTGGAAAACCGTCCATTGCTAGTGCTGCTCTTGGATCAAGACAGTCACCTCTCGCTAAGCCGATGTCCGAACCTGAGCCTAGCATTTCCGGCGATACAAGACTTTTGTGAAGGGACAAATCGGTGGCGACAGTGTTCGCGATGGAGATGTAGGTGCATGTTTCATCGTCGGTAGAATGCTGTCCGGGGAACATCCATGGAATATTTACCATGAATGCAAGAACAATCTCAACAGACCTGTAGCGTTTGACCACAACTTTGTGCGCGAGGGTCCTGACGTGGTTCGAGAGTCGTTTTGAAAGGGCTGCCGCGGATGGCATAAAGAGAGCTGATGCGGCCATGATGGATGTGTATAGGAAGGCAGATCTCGAGCGAGTGAATTCGACGGTATATATCCTTGGGTCAAGACCCCATCGAGTATGCGCAAGATTGCGATGGAAACTGATGGTCAGTATGATCCCGAGCAAGTCAAGTTGGCACTTACAAGTGGAATAGTTTATCCGCTTCATCTTCAGATACAAGCCCCAAAGTGACAGGGTCGACGTCAGATCCAACATCTAAATGTGCCTGCGCCGGCGCAAAAAAGGCCTGGATTTCATCCTCAGTTTGACCAGTGGTACTCGCAGTATGCGCCTGCATAGGTGAGTTCCCATGTCGCGACTCTGGTGACGGCTGAATGTAAGACGCCCTCGCGAGAAGCTGCAACGGATTCTCCGCATCATCAATCGCAAGGCTCTGTTGCGTTCTCTGGATAAACTCAGGCATCACCACAGGATCCTGCTCCTGCTCATGCTCCTCTTCCTCCTCCGAGTACGCATCCTCATCGCCATCGCCACTAGCACTGTATCGAGTCTGCGGGGCATCAGGAGAATTCGCGCCACTCAGTAAATCTTGCAAATGCGATAGAATCCTATCATCTTGGGGGTTCTTTTGCGACGTTGAGCGAGCGCGTTTGACGGCTTGGTCAATTTGGTACAGCGCTTTGTCCAAGCCTGTACGTTTACTAACATTGTTAGCCGTAGGTCAGTCAATTGAATGCAATTGAAGCTCACTTTTTAATGCCTTTCTGACGACCTGGATGATAGGCAGGCCGTACACACTCGCAGTCAAGCTGGATACATCTTCTGCATCGTTCCTGATTCTCCTTCCAATCGCATTTGATCTTTGATCGACGACACACGAGACAAGCTGCTTGTCTTGGACGCGGCGAATCACCTGCTTGGAGCGGGGACGTTTGAGTCTGGAGGTCCGAGTTCGAATTCCCCGCCATTTATTGGTGTTTTTGATCCAAATATTCGGCGATTGTTTTGTGAACCGAAGAATTAGGACAGTGGGTTTCAAGCTGAAATAAAGCACGCGATGCTTAAGAGGAGAAACGTGATTGTTGAGGAGGAGATCGGGGGGAAAGAGTGACTGACTGTAACGCGGAGAACTTGCCAGGTCCCCGGTTCGAGTCAGGGTCGAAGGATGCCCAAGGATGCCCGTCGGAAACGGTCATGATTGGTCACATTTTAAGCTTCCGACGAGCAATTCGGGGGAAGGCGGGTTGGAGGCAACAGTATTTAACACGGATATTATACATAATAAAGCTCCAATCTATTGACCCAAACTAATGAATGCACTTATATTTAGATTGGTATTGACTCACTCTTTTCATCATGTCGCCATCGACCCTGTCGAGCACGAAAAAGACGGATAACAACAAAAGTGGGAATAATCATCAACTGAACCGTCGGGGAACTTGCGATTCTAGCCGTATTAGGAACAGTTGGAGAAGGAACCTCCACATTTGATACACCATTAATGAAAACATTGAGGCAAATAGATAATATGAAGAGTTATATAAGAAAGAAGTCTGCAGTTGGGTTGTAACGGGAAATTGAGAGTAACCGTCAAAATGTCTGCTGTTATTGATAACAGTAGCGATAGAGAGCAACCTGTCAAGGGTGCGGTCGAAGAGACTACAGAGCACTCCAAGCCTGTCTCTCGATTTACACGCTGGTATCGCAGTCCCTTGTTCAACGTTATCATCGTTGGATTGATTTCTTTTACACAACCAGGAATCTGGAATGCTCTCAACAGTATGTGACCCCCGAAATATCAAGATTATTCTAATATTTGTAGATACCGGCGCTGGTGGTCAGCAAGAACCATACCTCGTCAATGGAGCCAATTCACTTACTTTTGGTATCATGGTTTTTGGATGCTCACTCTTCAGTATCCTCGCCAATAAAATCGGTCTAAAATGGGTTCTTATCATCGGTACCCTTGGATACGCTCCTTATTCCGCTGCTCTCTACACGAATAACCGATATGGAGTGGAATGGTTTGTTTTGCTTGGCGGTGCTACCTGCGGTATCGGAGCTTCAGCGCTGTGGGCTTCTGAAGGTGCGATCGCTTTGGGATATGGTGATATCAAGGACCGTGGAAAATTCAGTACGTCAGATTTTGCTCCTCATATTTCTCAGTACTAACTATTGTAGCTGGAATCTGGCTCGGTCTGCGAGAACTTGGTCAACTCATCGGTTCTTCAATCCAACTTTCCCTCAACGTCGATTCTGGAAAGCGCGGTCGCGTCGGATACACCACATATCTCGTTCTCATCGCTCTCCAATGTCTTGGCCTACCTCTTGCGTTCCTAATTTCACCTCCTCACAAAGTCATCCGATCTGATGGCTCCAAGCTTCCTCACACAAAAACGAACAAGGGCATCAAGGAGCAATTCCGACGATGGGGCGCTCTCATCCAACGAAAGCAGTTTTACCTACTGATCCCCATGTTGGTCGGCTTCAACTGGAACAGCACGTATCTTGGAATCTACCTCGTCAACTACTTTTCCGTTCGGTCCCGCGCCTTGGCATCGTTGACCTCTGGTGTCGCTGCAACTGCTGCCAATGTCTTTTGGGGATGGTTCTTTGATCTCAAGTACTTCAGTCGACCCCAACTTGCGAGATTTACGTGGGCCTTCCTCGCGGTTACTATGACTGCGCTGTTCGGATGGCAGTTTGCTATGGAACTGGAGTATCGCAATGCCAACCCTCCTGTGACTCTAGACTGGGATCTTCCTGGCTTTGGACGCGGGTTCGCTGTTCAAGTTCTTCTTCGGTACGTCTTTCAAGATCATTTGCAGAATAAAAGCTAACTTTCCAGATTCATGAACGAATCTCACTATATGTTTGTTTACTGGATCATCGGAACATTCTTCCAGGATGTCGAGACACTGACCCTTGCTGTCGGTCTTGTTCGATCCTTTGAGTCTCTTGGCTCGTGCTTGGCTTTTGGAGTTGGTGCTGCCAAGGTGCCATCTCTTACCAACCTTGTTGTTGCCTTTGCCATGTTCTGCATCTCGCTGCCTTCAACGTCGTTTGCTGTGTTCTTAGTGCCTGAGCGCCCAGCGGAGAATGCGCTGGATAAACCACAGGAGGAGGAGGAATGAGAAAGCTGTTAGAATCAACTGATACCCGAATATATTCGTTCAACACGGCACTGCTGTTTGCACTCTTGCCCTAGAGCATCGAAAGAATTGGCCCCCGAAAGCATAAGAGACGAAATAATTCAGTCACTTTATGCTAGTTTAAACTGGCATTCCGGCTACTCTATTATCGTAGCCTATGCCTTAGAGGACAATTCCGCTGTTACCTGTGCACTCCAATGGTAGCTTAGAAAAACGCCACTTGTATTGTGTTGTGGAACTGCCATTCACACTCGATTTTGAGAGATTGATTGTCTTTTCAACCAATAAGAGGTTTCTACTGATTCCCCTTTGTTCCAGTGTTCGTTTTTCAAGTGAACGTAGTTTCTGAAGGATGTCATTGAACACGTTCTTCTTTCACCGCCGAAATGTACAAGCGAGAGGAAACAGAGATCCCAACAAACGAAGCAGTCCATGTCGATAGAGGACAGGATTCTGAATCAGACTTTGAAGATGTGGATTTCTTTGAAAAATTCGAAACCCACAGACGCTCTGCGAACATGTATCTGAAAGGCTACTTCGAATGCTTCACCCACCACCACGACCTTCCTGGTCTCAACAGAAGATCCATGAATCTGCAAAGTCAGAAACCCGGCCCTACTTCTGTCATTAGCTAACACACAAACTATCAGAAGACAGTGACCCGAAGGCGAGCGCGAAAACAACACACTTGAGGGGCAACGCGACTCGGGAGCTTTCGATGCTTCAAGATATCCTACAAGTAATCCAGAAACAAGAGCAGCATCCTGTGAAGTCTATCTCTTCGGATTTCGCTGTTTGGTAAGTTCACCACCGTTCACCTTACCTCACTAACAATTAAAGGACGGCTTCTTGTTTCATTCTCGCCTATGCTGTGCCGCATCCAGCTTTATCGATCATAAGCGCTTGCTTTGGCACTGTTGTCTTGACTGTTCGCTTGGTACGGAAGTATCTGCAGCTGAGGGAGATAGTGCCACTTCAGCACAAGGTCGGAGGACTTATTCGAGCGTTCAAGAATGGCACGATTCGGTACAGGGACTTAGATGAGGTTATGATTTCCTCTCTAGAATAGCATGGTATGGGCTTTCTAGTCGCTCGAGCTGGGATGACATTAGTTACTGCAGGCTACGACCCTTCACGATAATTTGCACATGAGAGGGGAACTGTTTCATTTGTAGATCCTTTATCAATTGCCTTTCTATAAAAGACTATCAAGTGCCAGTCCAGCTTGAGCTTCCCACATGGGCAGAGTAACTCGAGGTTGATGTCGAAATCCATTTCTCTGCGTTCAGCAATCTCACTATGTGTGTCCCACTGCAGATCCCCCGAATGAAGTTCACCAACACAGACATAGAACAGCAAGAATGACCCATCTTTCTTGTCCTCGACACTCCACCTCTTGCCATGGGTGACGGGATTCTCAACGTCTGGCAGGACTTGCTCACCCATGGGATTGTACATATGGATCTGGTTTGTGTCCAAGAACACTGCCACAACCAGAGTATACAGCGCTTTTTTCTCCTTAGCCTTCAGTTCATGTCCTTCAAACTGAGCGATGGGGACCCAGCTGTTCTTGATCTCCTTAAAGGAGTGGAGACGGTCCTTGTCTCCGACGTATTTGAATCGAAGCGAATCACAAACGGGCAACACGGTCACCATTCGGCAAGAGGTTGATCTCGAATACTCTACTGACGGCGTCCTCGAATGAGAAGCCAGGAGGGAAGTCGCGCATGCTGATCACGGGAGTACCCATGTTGACTCGGTCTTGTGGACTTGCCCCGGCCGATAACCACCCCTGTGCACCCTTCGGCTTCTTCAAAACCTCATGGATTACCGAAAACTCATCGCGTGCCCAAAAGGTGTCTTTCATCAGTTGAGAGAAGGCAAGTCCCTCGAAGGTGAGTGTGCTATCCCGTGCACCCTGTGGCTTGAAAGTTTTCAGCACCAACGCCTTTACTTTGATCCAACCCTGACGTGCGGACTCGGTGCGAGCGATGTTTTGCCAGGCTAGACGGAGTATTGGATTCGTCGCTTCAGCGTCGTGATGATTGTCGGAGGAAAGAAGAATCAGGAAGCTGTTCAAAAGACGAATGACGATCAGAAGGCAGTCCAAGCCGCTGGTCTCATATCCAAACTCTGCAGTTGAGGTAAAGGGCGGCAGCTGGTACCTCAACAGATGAACCATGCCGACGGTTGCGCCGTCGCCGTCCAAGGCCCGGATATCCTTGAACTTCTTGTCGAGAATAGTAGTAAGATCCATTTTGTAATTGTCAAAGAATATCGTGTTGCATTTCGCGGAGGAAACAAAAGAACTGTGTTTATGTAGGTAGGAAAAAGAAATCCGAACATGGCAGTCCAGAGCAACGACTAAAGGTAAGGCAGACGTTTTTTTGATTGGCTTATTGAAATCACCAAAATTTGCTAACATTTGACAGTGACAAACACTGATAATTTTGCTAAGGCCCATTTAAAATGTTTATTTGTATGCCTTACATGATCCGCCCCTCAAGCATCAAACATCAAGCAACCGCATCAACGCCATCGGCAACATGGAAATGAAGACACTCGGGTGCATTATCGACAGAATTTCCAACGGGGACAACGATGCACAGACGATCGCTTCTTTGAGACAGGCGGCACAGTCCTTGCAAGACAATCTTGAAGTTGCCAAGAAGGAGGTAGAAGCTTTACAGGCGGACCATAACAGGAGTACCGCGGATATTGGACCAGATGGTAGGCATGTCGTCTCTAATGTCGGACAGTTTGATGGAGAGTCGCTCCGCGAAAAGATCGCTCATAGAGTCGAAGAGCTGAAGGAGCTCATCCACGACCTTCCAAACAGTGCGCTCATAGGACGGATCATGGAACAGATTCAGAACCTGGAGAAGAATATGGAAAACAATGTCGAGAAAGCTCAAAACGAGATCCTTGAAAAGATGACCACATTGAGCGTGGCTCTGGACGAGGCAGAGACTTTGGCCAAGGCAACAAAGGCTCAGGCCCATTCAAGCGGCAAGGATATCCTACGAAAGATTGGCGACATCCATATGAGACTCGAGAGCTACACGACGCTCACAACCAAGACTCGCGACGCGGTACTAGAAGCTGCTCAGCAGACGAGCTCGATTGCGGATTCTATCGACAGATCTCAGGCCGAGTGGGAGGACAAATGGAAGAGCTTTCTTAATGACTTCAAGAACCGTCTCACTCCTTTCGCGACGAAACAAGAGCTACAAGATGCCAGGGACGCTCTTTCTCTGACTTTAGATGGCTTACCTCGATTCGATGTCGCGCAGCTATCGAGGATAGAAATGACCACCACACAATCCCACGAAAAAGGTGTGCAGACATTGGCAGACGGCACCAAGATCTTGACTGAGCTTCTCAAGCAAGTGGGCGGTCTTGAAGAAAGAGTTTTGAAAACGGGACACATTCTTGAACGTGAAACGGACGAGCTTTCGAAGGCCAAGGAATCCGAGATGGCGAACAATCACTTATTCCACGAAACTCGACTCCGCGACAAAGAAGAAGAAATCTCCCGCATCCGAGACGAACATAAGACCAACCTGGACGTCATCAAGGAGCAATACCAAGGTCAACTCGTCAAGCAGAACCAACTTGGACGTCAACGGAAAGACTTCAACACTCAGCTTGAATCAAAGGACAGAGAAATATCATCTCTGCGTGAAGCAAACCAAGGTCGACTGGATGCCAAGGACAAAGAACTAGAGCGTCTTCAGAGGGAAATTTCATCAAACTTCGAGTCCAATACGCGGGCTATCCAACAGATTCAGCAGGAACACGCAACGGCTCTCGCTACTAAAGACCGAGAGATCGAGTTTTTGAGGGATTCGCTCACTGACCTGCGTCAGGATGTGAAAGTTAGAGATGATCTGGTCTCTGCTCTGAAAGCGAGCAAAGCGTCTTCCGACAACCAGCTACAAGCGCTTCGGGACGTTTATAAGCGAGATGGAATTACACTCCGGCAGATTGGTGAGCTCCACCTACAGGCAGCAAAGACCACCGAGCTCTCAGACAAGAACAAGGCACTGGAGGAACGGTTGCAACAGCAAGCTCACCAAATCGACGAACTGAAGCACGCGATGAAGGCGCCTGAACGGTCGAATGAGATTTGTCACCTGTTTTACAGTCTTTACTCGGAAGTAAAAGATTTGAAGATAAAGCCAATGAGAAATCGAGAAGGCCAAGAATTTGTCGACCAGTTGGCTACGGTCATATTGAGTGTGGGTGGCAGCCGGAGGTTCCTGAAGTTTGCGGAAAGAGTAAATAACTCACATTTCTACTGCTTCACCAATGTCTGCTTCCTGAACGAGCCACAGCTGATCTTCGAGCAGACGTGCCCAAAGCATGACGATAAATGCGCAAAGGTTAAGGTTGAGTTGAAACAGGGTGCCGAGGGAGTGAAGAGGATTGTATGTTTTCAATCATGAATCGATTCAAGTTTTTCGTGGACGGTCTTAGTGTCATGCCTGCCAGGTTCGTTGTTGGAATATGGTCTTGACAAGCGGGTGAGATAGATTATGATGTGTGAAGGGTAGACATGGAAATGAACAAGATAGAGCCCGTCGAAGAGTATACTTGACCGGCAGTGACTGACCCTTATGTGATGTGCATAGTAAAATCTAATCTATTTGAGATAATATGATACGAGTGACGACAGAAAGACCAAGAGTCTGATGCTCGCGAAGCTGACAATTTCTCGCCCTAGCGTATTGCATTTACGGCATAACAGGATTCATCTTAACCCACTGGTCCTCTTAATATATCATGGTCCCAGTCCTCTGGCGGTTCGTCATCTTCCGCGTACAGTCGCCAGTACCCCCATGCGGGCCCACCATACCGCACAAATCCTGCTGGTGTGTGTTCCATCAAACTTCTCTCTTCGTAGCCCTCCTCTAGTTCGGCATCTACCAGGGTCATTCCAGCCTTTATCTCATTAACTACCAGCATAGGCTTCTTCCTAGGGTGTCTTTTGGTCCAATCTTCGTAGTCAAATATTCCTTCGTCTGGCTCCAAGTCTTTCCCGCGAGTAAAAGCCTTGGGCAGCCTTGCGCCCGTAATTAGCGTGCGCCATGGACGTCCCCCGGCCACGACAATGAGGTCGTCTCTATCTCGGACCACGTATGCCTCATGCTTCATACGGATGTACCATGCCGGAGACCGAATATCTCCTACTAACCATGTGATTGGAAATGTCCAAGTTTCTGTCTTTACGTCCTTGGCCTCTTTCTTGATATGACAACGTGACCGAGTCTCGCATAGCGCCTTGTTGTCATCACCACCCGAAGATGAAGTCCCAAGTACTGTGAATTCTGCTGAAGCCGTCTCTGGAAGCTCCACTACCTGTTGTAATGCTTTAACCATTGAATAACCAACTGTCAAAGGCTGGGCCCGTTGATGTCTCTCCACACATCCACGTTTCCCAGACCCAGCATTCCCGGCACAGGTTATGTGGAGACTTCGTATTTGATGAAGACTGATGGGATGGAAACTCTCGCCGGCATCCCATATGCCGAGTATTGTATCACACAATGGTTCCAAATCGATGTGAACGTGCTCCATACGCGGCAGCAAGCGGCGCAAAATCTCGCACACATGGGTAGGATTGTCACCATCGAGAGGGATCGCCTCGAGTTCTAGACTTGTGCAGGTTACAGGCAGGTTGTTCAGCAAGAGCGAGATGGTTGATTTAGTGGTCCATACGTTGTATAGGCGATGTTGACGCTTGAGGGAGAGTGACTTGAGACCATTCATCAAAGGGATAACGTCTTCAATTAACTGCAGGGTGGATACTGAAACTTGATTGTACGTGGATGAATCCGGGGCCTCCGCCTGGCTTAGGTATAAGGTAAAGGATCTTGTCAGATTGACAATTGCCTGCCGATCATGGCATGCTAGAAACCGAATCAACGGGGTACCGCAGAATAGCACCAACTCTCCATAGAGTATCGCCAGTGAGACATCCCGCCATGTGCGGTTGACCAACAGGCATGAGATAATGGCCGGCCGCAAATTCTCTCCATCGACAACGAAGTGAATCACCTTGTCGAGGATTTCGGTGGGCAAAGGGGTTATGGTGATAGCCATGGGAGGAAAAGCTTGTGCTCGGATTTGGATTGAAGGGAAGGTCAGGATAAGGGATGAGTGGGAGGACTGTTGGACACAGGGGCAGTAAGTGATTGAAATAGACAACATGTGCTGTTTAAATCACTGTTGCCTGGGAACCGCGGGAACAGGGTTAGGTGTGGTCAGTCAACCAACAGACATGAGCAATAGCAGGGGTTAGGAACCTTTGCAGCCATCACACTACCAACAGGCTAAATGAATATACAGACTTTGATAAGAGGTATAAGTTATACCTGAGGAATCGTAGAAGGCGAAAGGGTCCCTCAAGTGAAGAAATGTAAGGTGAGAATGTTGACAGAGATGAAGACTTACACCCGGGCTGTTCAAAGAGCAATGTCGTGCACATTTATCATTCTACGTTGCTGCTGGATGCATGGATGCCTAGGTACCTAGCCACATGATCGGGCACGATTGTCAGGTAGCTAAAGAACAAGTTGATGGTCACTTCGCTGCCTAGTAGCACAAGAATTCATGGAAGTGCCAGCGCACTGGCAGTGCGAGGCAAACAATTTCGAATTCTAAGCACAGCCCCACAATTACAATTACCTCTGCACCGAGGAGAGGAAATCTCTGCTTTTATTAATTTTCCTCACAACACTGTATTAGGACTAACGATAGCTTCTATACACATCCACGCGCGCGCTGTCTACATTTGAAATGGCTGATAGCAATAACTCCGACAGTGTCGGGAGGAACCCTCGCAAGAGGCAGGCCGAGGGCGAGCCTGTACCTACGGACCCGCAACGTGGTCAGTGGCAGTCAGGTGCTTAGGGAGATCGTGATCTCCCAGACATCACCTCAGGTCAGCCAAGCAATAGGTTGAGGCTTCCTTCAGAAGGATCAGGCCGAGTGGACAATCACGGGCGCCCATGGCTGGGTAGCTCTATGGGTGGTATGGGCAACGGCAGTAGTCCTGTCATTCACCCACTGCCGAATTTGATGTCGTCCGACGGTACACAAATGTTCTCCTCGAGCGTCAAGGCGAACGATCGTCAGGCGTGGATGGGGATCTTCGATGCACTTGGCGGTATGCCAGGTCAAACCATTAACACCATAACCTGGTTGAGCAGCGTTGAGGCTACTCGGGTATCTGGTTACTGGTTTCCTGATCGCCCGGATGAGCGACGGGGATCCCAGTTCGTCCAAGCCCCCTGGAATATCGACATGAGCGCTGGTTCGAGCAGTATGGCAAGGCCGAAACTTGTTGCGCCATCTCGACGCCGTCCCCAGGCTCCGAATGAGTCTGTCTTTTCTGGCCAGCAGGAACTGAGACAGAAGCAAGGCGACGAACGAGATCAGCCTGAGGGCTCGCGAGGGCGCAAGGTCGTTGAGGTCGCTGATCAAGCTCAAAAGGCCATGGAAGCTGGAGTCGGGGAGACTCGTAAGGCTGGTGAGGCTGACAAGACCCTCGCAGACGTGGAGTCTACGCCCAAGAACCCAAATACCACTGTGTGTGGTTCCTCGACCAGCCTTTTCCGCAAAATGGACGATGCCTATGTTGTGGATGATGATGACTCGGTCTATGGCGACACGAAGTCTACGGACGAGGAGATGGAGCAAGAGGACTATGACTCTAGCGACTAGCGCGGAGAATGTCTAGTTACTTAACATTGTGACGCCGCAAAGAATTAAGTCCCGTCATTACCTCAATAGTTTATTGTTCATTTCTCGTAGTGATATTGTGTAACCACTTTCTCTAAGAGCACATCGGACTTTACAGCGGTCACGATCCGCCCACGCCTCCTTCCGTATTTCGAACGACAAATTTGCCTACCAAGTCCACGGAATTATAGCACCCTGGGTCTCCCTCTCCTCGACTAAAGCTGCCAAGTGACGAAAGGTGCGGTGTGTCATGAAGATACTGAGAATCCTACCCGGTTCCGTTAATTATTTTACATATCTATTATTCGAACTACGTTTCTGAATGTTCCATACAGTTAGTCTGACATCTATACGCTACCCAACCGTACCTTAGAGTTCCTTGTACTATACATTGCCTCCTTTGGCTCGGTTCATGTACGATTGCGAATATATTCAACAAAGTTTCACATTTCAATTATTAATAGAAGTTCACAGAATGTACACATGTAAGTCAAGGAACCCAAGTTGTTAATTAATGACCATTGATTCCAGGTTCTACCGAAAGGCCAAGCGCCATCTAAGATACCCACTCGTACTCATCGCGGTCTTGGAGAGGGAGACTGCGGACGGCCACTGTTACCCCGACCTGAGGGCGGGCCTCTGCTCTTCCGTTGAGCCGCTTTTGTTTGTACATCCCCCTCGCTTCATGAAGCAAAGCGTACTTCGTGTGATTGGCCAGCTGCTCGTTGTTCGGCATGTCCAGGTCCGCCTTGAGGTGACCCAGTAAGTCTTGGTAGGCTACTTCCGTGTTTGCCAGCGTTGGACAATTGTCGATAGCTGTCAGGATGTTTCGCACATCGACTGGAGATACAGCGTACACCAGAAATCCATTGCAACTGAAGATCTGAGACTTTTTACTAGAATCATGGCTCTTTCTGACTGCGATGGCGATCTCATGCATGAGATTGGACAACGAACAGAAAATTAGCTGCGCTGACTCCCCACGCGCTTCACGATGGAGCTTGCGAATTGGCACAGGCAATGGTCCCTGCAACGATTGGAGCGTCGCTCTCAGACGCACCAGAGGTCCCCCCTCAATGGGGATGGTGGGTACTTGCCAAACTCTGCGATCATCCGTACGGCAAATGACAGCATATTGGAGCAACGTGACCACCACATCAACATTGCCCATCCACGCTCCGTGAGTGAGAATGCGGTTGAGATCCCTGCAGAACATCGTGTTCCAGATCACGGTGGATGTTTGACTCTGCTCCTCGCTATTCGGAAGGTAACATAGCCCGCGCATGGGCGAAAAGAGACCGAATGGTGATATCTTGTACAGTCGATAGCAAAGCTTCCATGTAGCCATGAAGCTGCTGTGATTCTGCACAGTGAGATCGGATATAGCCGACAGGGCCTCGCTCCAAACCTGCTTCTGATGATCTTCATCTCCTTTCGTCCAGTTGGCATCGAAGCTCGGCGTCTTGCAAGGACCAATAATATGGGGCAGCTGATCTGCAGTGACTATGGGATACTTTGCAGCATACTCGCGGCGTTTTCTCAAGTAGGTTCGTTCAGCTTCGGTGAACTTTCCCTTGTTCACTGAGCCCTTTGGTCGTCCGCGCCTCCTCGGTCCCCGATTTTCACTTTCGGGCTCATTCCTTGGTCTACCGCGCTTCTTGGGCGCAGGCACCGGCACTGAAGATGCGCTATCTTCCTCTTTGTCGTACTCCTCCGCGGACAGTTGTGATTCCTAAACCCTTCCGCTGCGAAGTCGTCTGCTGAGAGGCTCAGAGGCTTCACTGTTGTCGACCGAAGACATTGTTGCAAGATGATGAGCTGTGGTAAGTGGCAAGTAGCAAGTGGTGCATTTTAGCAGTAGTGGTTGTTATGGCAGCTTGTGGAGCAACTTTACTGTGGAAAATCATATGGCAGCTGACAGAGCAGTGCAGAGGTTACTTTTATCTTTTAAATTCTAGCTAAAGTTATACTTACTCTTACTAGTAACCCTATATTATATATTATCTAAGTATATCTATAAGTATTATTATAGTCTTATAGAAAAGTACAATTAAAGAAAAGGTTTTAAAAAGTAAATTTCTATATAAATAAATTAAAAAGGTTATTAGTATAATAAACTTAAAAGATCTTAAAAATACTATATTTTATTTATTTTTCTTTATTTACTTAGTTATAACCTTACTATATAGCTTAAAGAGTATATAATTTATTTATATATAAAATAAAATAAAAAGGTAATAAGTTTTAATATAAATAAATTAAAAAAGTAAAATATTAAACTTTTAAGAAAAATTATAAAGGTATTAAACTTATATATAAGTAGATTAAAAAGGTATAGAAATTATAGTCTATATTTAAGTAATATATACTTAATAATAAAATAGTTTAAGTTAATAAAGTTTTATAAATTTAAGTAATTATTATTATAACCCTAGCAGTTACGTTATATATACCCTATAAAAACTTATATAAACTAACCTACTTATATAGTAAACTTACTTACTAAGTTTACTTAATTAAATATAGATTATACTTATATAAAATTACTACACTTTAAGTATAACTATAATCTAAGATTACTATACTTCCTTAAACTAAGTAATCCCTTAAGGATCTCTTAGGTATATATATATTTATTTAGCACTAGATAAAATACTTAGCTTACTAGC